>REGL01001311.1:79293-94170 GCA_004194395.1 Aurelia aurita complex sp. Pacific
TGCCACTATAACAGTGCCACATTTGTTTCTTGATAGTATTATATGGGTTTGTTGGTTCCCTTGGCAACAGTTATCCACATCGAAGATTTCAAACAGTAAGGGCAGTGTGCCAGGTCAAAGAGGTCAAATTTTGAAAATTGCCTTGTAATGAGTTAGCAGCTGGATTAATGTTATGAGCAAGTAGTGATTAGCCTTAATGAGGAAATGTGAATTGGCAACGACGCAAAAATTGATTGTTGGCCCAAATATATGAGAATTGCTTTGATTGTATACATTTACAATGCCTATAAATATCTCAGATGCTTCGCTGATTGTTTCGATTGTGTGCACAAATAATGCCCATTGTTACAACATTCCTGATTCCTATGTCTCTCTATAGGTAGGTCTATTCCTTCCGGTTGGAGAAAAAGCCCATCCATAATGTTTTTATTCTTCAAACATAATGAAAGACCCCCATTAACCATGTTTGAAGAATGAGATCATGCACATAGCTTGCCTCAAAGTAATAGAATATTTATTTGCAGTTGCAATGCACGATTTAGTTCATATCGAAATGGTTGTAGCCTAATAACTATTTGCAAATGCACGATTTAGTTTATATCGAAATGGCTGTAGCCTAATAACGAGCCCAGTTGATGAAGCAGACCAGATTCTTGATATGCATCAGAACTATTATATTAGATGTAGCGAGAGTCCAGAGCCGTAGGGAACCGGGGGGCACTAGGGCCACATGCCCCTAAGATTTGGCAACAAACCAAAAGGTCACCCTTTTGTCTCAGGATATGTCACAAGACACTTGTTCCTTGATAGTATTATATGGGTTGCTAGGTTCCCTTGTTAACAGTTAACGATATTGAAGATTTTTTGAACAGTAAGGGCAGTGTGCCAGGTCAAAGAGGTCAAATTTCGAAGATTGCCTTGTAATGAGTTAGTAGCTCATTAATGTTAGGAGCAAGTAGTAATTAGCCTTAATGAGGAAATAGGAATTGGCAACTACGCCAAATTTGATTGTTAGCCCAAATATCTCAGAATTGTTTTGATTCTATCCATTTACAATGCCTATAAATATCTCAGATGCTTCGCTGATTGTTTCGATTGTGTGCATAAATAATGCCTATTGTTACAACATTCCTGATTCCTATCTACCTATGTAGGTCTATTCCTTCCGGTTGGAGCAAAAGCCCCCCCCATAATGTTTTCATTCTTCAAACATAATCAAAGGCCCCCATTAGCCATGTTTGAAGAATGAGATCACGCACGTAGCTTGCCTCAAAATGATAGAATATTTATTCGCAATTGCAACTGTTTAATGCACGATTTAGTTATGTTTACTTCTCACTTTGTTTCATTGTGAAGGAAATTGGATATCTATCGGCATTCACACTATTTTCTTCTATATATCACATTTTACCGTCAAAAATTAGATGTATATTACAGTTCCCTTCTTACGAAAAAATTGCCGTTCCCCACCAAGTTTAAGATGCTTCCTACTGCTCTGAGTTCAACTGAAGGATGGCCAACAATATTGACAAACTATTTACTTTATCCTAACAAGAGTTGCCACTATAACAGTGCCCACACTTGTTTCTTGACAGTATTATAGCATAGGTTCCAAATCTTTGAAAAGGCTGGTGTAAAATTGAGTGACCTTTTTCTTTGAACTGAAAGACTTCAAAGAAACTTTAGCTATTTCTCTATAATTCCACCGTTGGACTTTTCTGAAATCTTTAATATTTTCAGAGTTAAAAAATGTTTTTCTTCTTTTTCAAAAATTCAACAAACATTTTCAAAAAGACTTAAAACAATCGGAATTTCTAAACCGTGTGACGCAACGTGAAGTAATTTCGAAGAAAACCATAGTTTATGAATGCCTACAATATGGTATCAAGCAAAAGTCTGTCACTCATCTGGTTTATGATTTAGAAATTTGATGACGTCACATCCTCAAATGAGCTGAACTGTAAAATACTCTTTAATTTTGAAAAATATTCAAAATTTCTGAAAAGTCCAACGGTAGAATTATAGATACGTATCTGAAGTTTCTTTCAAGCCATTCAATCAGAAGAAATAGGTCATTTAATTTTACACCCACCTTTTTAAGCCGAGTTAAAGATTTGGAACCTATGCTCAGTATTATATGGGTTTGTTGGTTCCTTGGCAACAGTGATCCATATCGAGGATTTCAAACAGTAAGGGCAGTGTACCAGGTCAAAGAGGTCAAATTTTGAAAATTGACTTGTAATGAGTTGGCAGCTCCATTAATGTTCGGAGAAAGAGTTAGCCTTAACGAGGAAATGTGAATTGGCAACTACGTCAAATTTGATTGTTAGCCCAAAAGATCTCTGAATTGTTCTGATTGTACACATTAACAATGCCTGTAAATATCTCAGATGCTTTGATGATTGTTTCGANACGCACGTAGCTTGCCTCAAAATGATAGAATATTTATTCGCAATTGCAACTGTTTAATGCACGATTTAGTTATGTTTACTTCTCACTTTGTTTCATTGTGAAGGAAATTGGATATCTATCGGCATTCACACTATTTTCTTCTATATATCACATTTTACCGTCAAAAATTAGATGTATATTACAGTTCCCTTCTTACGAAAAAATTGCCGTTCCCCACCAAGTTTAAGATGCTTCCTACTGCTCTGAGTTCAACTGAAGGATGGCCAACAATATTGACAAACTATTTACTTTATCCTAACAAGAGTTGCCACTATAACAGTGCCCACACTTGTTTCTTGACAGTATTATAGCATAGGTTCCAAATCTTTGAAAAGGCTGGTGTAAAATTGAGTGACCTTTTTCTTTGAACTGAAAGACTTCAAAGAAACTTTAGCTATTTCTCTATAATTCCACCGTTGGACTTTTCTGAAATCTTTAATATTTTCAGAGTTAAAAAATGTTTTTCTTCTTTTTCAAAAATTCAACAAACATTTTCAAAAAGACTTAAAACAATCGGAATTTCTAAACCGTGTGACGCAACGTGAAGTAATTTCGAAGAAAACCATAGTTTATGAATGCCTACAATATGGTATCAAGCAAAAGTCTGTCACTCATCTGGTTTATGATTTAGAAATTTGATGACGTCACATCCTCAAATGAGCTGAACTGTAAAATACTCTTTAATTTTGAAAAATATTCAAAATTTCTGAAAAGTCCAACGGTAGAATTATAGATACGTATCTGAAGTTTCTTTCAAGCCATTCAATCAGAAGAAATAGGTCATTTAATTTTACACCCACCTTTTTAAGCCGAGTTAAAGATTTGGAACCTATGCTCAGTATTATATGGGTTTGTTGGTTCCTTGGCAACAGTGATCCATATCGAGGATTTCAAACAGTAAGGGCAGTGTACCAGGTCAAAGAGGTCAAATTTTGAAAATTGACTTGTAATGAGTTGGCAGCTCCATTAATGTTCGGAGAAAGAGTTAGCCTTAACGAGGAAATGTGAATTGGCAACTACGTCAAATTTGATTGTTAGCCCAAAAGATCTCTGAATTGTTCTGATTGTACACATTAACAATGCCTGTAAATATCTCAGATGCTTTGATGATTGTTTCGATTGTGTGCATGAATAATGCCCATTGTTACAACATTCCTGATTCCTATGTACCTATATGTCTATATAGGTCTAGTCCTTCCGGTTGGAGCAAAAGCCCCTCCATAATGTTTTCATTCTTCAAAGATAATTAAAGGCCCCCATAAGCCATGTTTGAAGAATTAGATCATGCACGGAGCTTGCCTCAATGTAATTGAATATCAATTTGCAATTGCAATGCACGATATAGTTCATACCGAAATGGTTGTAGCCTAATAACCTGCCCACTTGATGAAGCAGACCAGACTTCTTGATATGTATGAGAACTATTACATTACATGTATCGAGAGTCCAAAGACGTACGGAACCGGGGGCACTGGTGGCACATGCCACCCAAGATTTTGCAACAAACCAAAAGGTACCATTTTTGTCTCAGGATGTGCCGCTTTTAAAGACCAATGCGGACAGAAAGTAGTTTAATTATGTTATTATATACTTCGTGATTTGGTTATGTTTACTTCTCACTTTGTTTCATTGTGAAGGAAATCGGACATCTATCAGCATTCATACTATTTTCTTTTATGTATTACATTTTTACCGTCAAAAATCTGATGTATATTAAAGTTCCCTTCTTCAGAAAAAAAGTGCCATTGAAATGCCGTGCCCCTCCCAGTTTAAGATGCTGCCTACTGCCCTGAGTGAAATTAAAAGATAGCCGACGAGATTGACAAATTGTTTACTTTAATATCCTGGCAAGCGTTGCCACTATAACAGTGCCACACTTGTTTCTTGATAGTATAATATGGGTTTGATAACCCTTGGCAACAGTTATCCATATCGAAGATTTCAAACAGTAAGGGCAGTGTGCCAGGTCAAAGAGGTCAAATTTTGAAAATTGCCTTGTAATGAGTTGGCAGCTCGATTAAAGAGCCACTGCTGACATATGTGCTTTGCGCCTGTGCTAATCCCACAATGCATTGCTTCTTCGACTTTCTGGGTGTCTAAAAGTGTTTTTTTGGCCTAGCATGTCAACATTATCGCGGATGTCCTGATGTGGAAAGAAGCCTACCTCGATTCCACTGTTGCCTCCTCCATCATTATCTTCGTCGCTTTCTTCTTGGACGGTCATGATGCGTGATCCGTAGATATGTGGATTATTTCCTGTCGTTCTTGTTGTTGTACGGTTTAGTTTGCCATATCGAACGGTTCAAATACGAATTTCAAATTACGAAAGAAAATGACTAGGCCATTTTGCCCTCCAGAGGACTGTATTTCAAATTAACATAATAAAACAGACGCTATAAGTAAAGAAAGGGCCTATAGAATTGTGGTTAATACGTGTGAAATGTTCCTCTCTTGTTTTCAGCAGTGACGGAAATATAAAACAATAAACGATAATAAGCGCAAACAAAACATTGTTCTTCGTCACCATTGGTGTTTACCTCCTTTCAATTTTCTAAGCGCGCAAAGCACTTATGTCAGCAGTGGCTCTTTAAGGTTAGGAGAAGAAGTAATTAGCCTTAACGAGGAAATGTGAATTGGCAACTATGCCAAATTTGATTGTTAACATAAAAATGATGATTCAAGCCAGTCTCATTCAAGCCTTCGGTGCTCCCTGCTTCGTGGTTCATGGACCTAAAAACCATTTTCAATGTTTCTGTTTCTATGAGATCGTTAACTGTTAGCCATCCCAACTGCTTGATGATAAGTCGTGCAGACATTCTGTTCGGTTCGGATGAACTTTTGTTGACGTTGAATACCTCCTTGGAACTTCTTGAGGGGTACTTGACATAAATTTGTACGGGAGAGTGCCCACGAAGTTTTTTTAACCCTGCTCCAGAATTTTTCTCTCCTAATGATAACCGATTCGAGAAAAAAATTATGAAAAGTATGTTCCAAACAGGAAAATTTGACCGAAAAGACGACCCGATCTACCAAAATATCACTTTTTGACGACCTGCTCCAGAAAAACTGCCTCATTAAAAAATTGCTTAAAAAATGTGCTTAAAAAATTTGTTAAAACGATACCCCAAAAAACGGCACATCCCCGTCGGACAAATATATCGGGTGCGCCAAAATAAACTGTGCACTTTTGGCAGGCCTCTCCTGGTACGCTCATACGTTCGTCCACTCGACCGATTTTGAAGATTTATGATTTAATCTTTAGCAGAAAGCATGAATTAGATACTGGGAATTTTTGCAAATTTTTTCGTTTTCAGCTTTTACAGCTAGAAGCGAGTTTCTTAAAAGTTTAGTTTTCGAAAACACTGAAAACAATAAAAAAACATCGATAAAGTTCTCTAAAGAATCGACATGAATGGACAAGGAGAGAACTTGTTCGTGGTAATTTGAGATTTAGAAATCGATTAATTGTAATTTACTGCACGAGAGTTCGTACTAAATGCCCAAATCACTCTGAAAACGCTTTCTCTTTGTTCATTCATGTTGATGTTGAGTTTTTTTTAAATTTGATGCACGTTTTTGGATCGTTTTCAGTGTGTTTGAAAACGAAACTTTTACGAAACTCGAAACTCTTGTCTATTTCTACAAACTGAATGCAGAAAAATTTGCAAAAATCCTAGAATCAGTTCAGGCTTTTTGCTAAAGATGAAGTCATGAATCTTCAAAATCAGTCTAGTGTACGGTTTCTTGTGGCCTGTCAAACGTGCATAGTTTATTTTGGTGCACCTGGGAGTAAGTACCCCCCCCCCGGGCATGTGTTCCTCCGTATTAACAGCATTTGTGATGGCGTTCGTTCCAAAATGGAAAAGAACCATATCAGGCTGTTTTCTGGCAATAGGTTTCACATGGTCAACCAAATCCTTTATTGTCTGCATATTCTGATGTTGTGTTTCGTGGAAAGCCCTTTTCTTGGAATCCGTTGACAATGGAGTCCCCAACAAGAAAATTTTTTGTTGTTGGTATTACCATTTGCACTTCTTTCTGCTGCACTGCTTCGCCTTTCTTCAACATTACAATTTCGGTGACCACTGGCAGCTTTTTCACACTGCACTTAATTTTTTACCTGTTTTTGCACCATTTGTCACGATTAATTGATCGCAGTATTGTGCATTAAAGGAACGAAAGGAATTTGATAGTCAGATATCGCAAGATACTATTTCATTTCTATTTCAAAAGAAAGCTATAAATGTAACACAGAAGGGAAATCAGGTTTATCTACGACATAGTTTAGCAAATCTACGATACACATAACCTTTTGGTAGAGGAAAATTGCATAACAATGAATTAGAGAGATAATTCAAAGGCAACTATATTCATTCTTCGACCTGAAGATTTGAATAGTTAAAAGTCCTCAGTTGCTAACCCTCTGCAATAAAACAAAGTGGCTTGTACCATGAATTTAAAGCCCATTTAGTATAGATTTTCCAATTTGGTCTTCCGACCCACACTAAGACACACCCGTCTGTAACTGACTACCCAAATTGCCCAAATAATTCTGTTACTGCAAATAAAACTGACTGCAAGAAGAAGCGGTTGCCAGACGGACTAATTCCATCACAACTAAAAAGGCATGTTATCAGCTTTTGCAAACTTTGCAATGCATGCGTATAATTCCAAAACGCAGCATTCGCTAATGAGTGTCTTTCAAGAATTTTGCCAGAAATTTGACAGTATATGGTAAATTTTTCCCGAATTTCCGAAAATCCTTGGGGTACATCAAATACCACCTAGTACGCTCCCACTGTCTATTGCCGGTCATGGCATAGTAAACGGTTTATATTCATGATGAAATGAACATGGAGAAAAAAAGAAAACGCTCCAGGGCGTAAAACAGAGTTATTGCAGCGGAGCATCAAAATCGATATGGTGGAAGACCAAGACCAACACAACATATCGGGTGACCCAGAAAAAAGTGACCCAACGCAATCTGCTTCAGAAAAAAGTACGTGGCTGATGGAAATGCTTCAAACGTTGTTCTGTCGCTAAAAGACTAGCCTACATTATGAGTATTTTTTGGAATTTTTTTCGGCACTGTAAATTTCCCGAATTAAAGATTTGTAGAAAGCGAGCAAGCTTGATATCCACAAAAAGTCGTCAAAAACAGGGGATCGATTTAAGGTAACTCTGCTTTCCGCTCTAGTGCACAGCGAGATGCAGTTTCGCAAAACCAATCTCCTCAGAAAACAGTTAATTTCTCCCATATTATTCGGCCTATCGAAAAGCGGTAAAAAGGATGTTGTTCTGTATAATCTGGGAAATCGACAGATGCATAAATCGCAATGTTTCCATCAACGTCGGCTTCGCAAACCCCAGTTCAAATATTTTGTTGATTTCAGAAAAGTGGATTTCTCTCCAAAACTGTTCATGTTCGGAAAATGTTCGATTTTTTTTCACTCCATCTTTAGCTGGGTAGTTAATCTACAACTTTGCCAAGTCTGGTTGAAAAAGCTAGGTTAGATTTCCCGTAATCGAATTTTATTTTTCTGTTTACTTTTCGACAGCGAAAGGGAGAAACCTTGGTCAATGGATTACCATGCTATGAAGCACGCTTGCAAAAGCTCAGGCTTGAAATAACCAGCAACTTCACAAAACCATACAATGGGTGTCTTTCGGGACTTTGATGAGCATTCACAAAATATCAATTTCTTTAAGATTCCACAATGAGCATTGATCTAAAAGTAAACGTTTTGCAAAATATTTCAACTCATTCTGCATACTAATCTGTTGACCATCGCTTTTCCCCTTCGATGTCGAAAAGTAAACAGAAATATAAAATTCGATTGCAGGAAATCTAGCCTAGCTTTTTCAATCAGACTTGGCAAAGTTATAGATCAACTACTTAGCTAAAGATGGAACGGAAAAAAATCGAACATTTTTCGAGTAGTTTTGGAGATAAATCCACTTTTCTGAAATCAACAAAAAGATTTGAACGAGTATTTGCGAAGCCAGAGTTAACGGAAACATAGCGATTTATACATCTTTCGATTGCCCGGACTATACTGAAAAACATTCTTTTTACCGTTTTTCGATAGGCTGGAATAATATGGGAAAAATTAACTGCTTTCTGATGAGAGTGGTTTTGCGAAACGGCATCTCGCTGTTCACTGGAGCGGAAAGCAGAGTTACCTTAAAGCCATTTCAGATCTTCAAAATAATGAGGAGGGTGTTTCACTTCAGCCTGGGAATAGGCAACTCAGTTAAAAGTTTCCAGAGCAAGTTTATGGTCCCTAGGTACCTAAGCATTTGAAGCTGAAAATAAATGTTCTTTTGTAAATTTGTGGAATTTCAAAGGAATTCAATTTTCCACGCAAATCGAAATGTTCAAGAATTGCTTACAGAAAAGTAGGAGTATCCTTGTCCCTTGAGACAAGAATATTTTAGGTATCTAGGGACTATAAACTTGTTCTGACAACATTCGACTGAGTTGCCTCTTCCCAGGCTGAAATGAAACACGCTCTTCATAGTTTTGAAGATCTGAAAAGGCTTCAAATCGATGCCCTGTTTTTGACGACTTTTTGTGGATTTCAAGCTTGCCCGTTTTCTACAAATCTTTAATTTGGGAAATTTACAGTGCCGAAAAAAATTCCAAAAAATATTCATAATGTAGACTAGTCTTTTAGCAGAACAACGTTTGGAGCATTTCTATCAGCCACGTACTTTTTTCTAAAGCAGATTGCGTTGGGTCACTTTTTTCTGGGTCACCCGGTACTTTGAGGGCATAATATACACACTTTCCATCTTTGCCTTGGTACACGGTACTAAGTACATTCCTCGACACGTGACTATTTTAAATCAAGTCAATCTTGTCCAGGGGGCCTGGTGGTTTCCCTTCCATTATGATGTTAAAGCTACTATAATGCTTAACCATACTTTCTGCAATCTTTTTGTCAATGTGATACTTTTCCGCAATTTTCTCTACAGTCCATTCATCTGGGACAGTCTGTCTTTTAGCAAACAATTCTAGAATTTGATTGGATGTCAGTCGTCTAGGGACCATTCGTTTTCTGTCAGCATTCCGCATTGGTAGATTTTCATCATATGATGTTTGTTTAATCCGTGATTCCACCTTCGAAGATAAAAATACACAATGAATATAAAGTGCTGCAATCATATTCCAATGAGAGTTATCTGACCATACTCTTTTTTAAATGATGGTTGCATCAAGTACTGCAGAATATTCACCAGCCGTAAAGTACGAACAAAACACTATAGAGTAACAAGTATGTACGGTGCCATTTCGGCTCTTTTTGCTTAATGTTTCATGAAACATTTTTGAAATTCAAACTTGTAGTTGGGTATTAAAATCAAGCCTAAAAAAGGTAGCTCTTGGCCTATGCAATCGCTGACGTCAAAACGTGCATAGCCAATACTATCAAAATCTGTGCTCCGTTCATTTCTTATCCAAATACCAGGTGAGTCAATAACAAAAATCCCCGTTTCAAAAAATACTGCTATCTGACTATAAAAGCAATAATATTGAAAACTATTTTGTTTCATTGCCAATATGTTCAATTAGATTCAGTAATTTACCCGGCTTCAGACATGGGAGATTTTATGCAGCAAGTCTCTTTCAAAAACCTGCAAAAACGAGCGAAAACGACGAGCAAAATGCCCTTTATTTTCCTTCCTCGACAAAGTGACACTGAAGAATACTCATGTATTTTTCCTCTTGAAAGAATGGAATCCCCCAGAATAAGTTATTCATACCAGGGGGAAGATTTGTTCAGCCTCCAAGAGGATAGCACGTACATATGTGCGTTCATGTCATTGCTGTAAGGTAAAAGCATCGGGGAAACGCGCGCGCAATTTAATTGGTTTATAAGGTTTCTCAAAGAGACTTTCTCAAGAAAAATCTCTTGTAAAATGTGAACGAAGCAACCGATTTCTGCTAGGAAAAATGTTGAAAAAAATTGAACATGTCCATTGTTAAATGGTATATGTGCCAATATCAATGCTTTGATATCCATAAAGCAGCAGCCTTTCAAATGGGGATTGTTTTTATTGACTCACCCGCTAGAGTTTTGTTCATAAACGAAAAATGGTTGAGATTTTACAGATTTTGGAAATTCTCTTTCCTCAGTCACAAAGAAACTGTATCAAGCATGGCAGATTATTTCAAGAGTGATTGATCCGGTGTTACTTTTTTGTGCCAACTGATGTTGATTTCTGTGCAATAATATTCCTTTCATAATTTTAACTATTCAGTTGGTATCTTTCTAATATTTGAGACAATATTGTCAGTGTTTCTTTGACCCATCTGGCCGCTCCAGAGATTGAAATCGATAAAAAACCAAGTGCTTTTTCGAGAAATGGTTGTTTCAGATAATAAATCAAATAGCTAAAACAATTTCAAAGAAATGAGCATAGGTACGCTTATAAAAGTAACTTTCAATCATCACTCCCAGATAATCTTCAATGTTCCATGTTCGATACAGTTTCACTGTCAAGTCACTGTCAAGTCACTGTTCTTCGCTGTTTTTGGTAATTTGTTATTTGCCCCATTATTTCCAAAATCTGTTAAATCTAACCTTCAGCCCTGTTTCGTTCATTGACGAAAACCTATTTGATTTGGAGCATAGATTTGGAAACAGGTAGAGCAGAGCTTCTTCGCCATATATATATATTACGTCGACGACGGCTGCGTAGGCCAAGAGTTGCTTTGCTCGAGGCTCGATTTCAATCACCATCTACGAGCTTAAATTTCGAAAAAATTTCATGAGAATATTATGCTTCTCTGCTTCTTTCGTTAGAGACCTTAGCTTTTACCATTAAGCAAATAGAATTAAACGACAACAAAAAACATTTTTACTCTGCATAGCTTTTGGTCGTACTTTAGTAACTAATGTTAGTGGATTATGCAATTTTTGATTTTTTCATTTATCCATGCAAAAATAGCAGTTTATTCATAATTCTTCATGCCTGATGAACGACGACAGATTTTGCAACATAAAGTATGTATATAAAATAATGTATAAATAATGTATGTATCTAAAATTTCGCCAAACCAATAAAATCAAAATAAAATGTAAAATAAATGTAGGGGAAAAACATTCTAATCACTAACAATAAAGAAAAGCGTTCTAAGTCTAATTACAGGTGCATAAATTGATATGATATACTATAATACCGGATGTCCCAAAAAAAAGTTCCGACGTTTGATTGAGCAAAGAGAAAATTCTTTTTAATCTCGTAATTTATATTCATTCTAGTTACGTGCTAGATATTTCAACTTACAGTTTGGCATATCTTAGGAAGAAATTAATAATCTGAAAATGGAGTTATGAGCTCTAACATTTCACTTTCATGTTCAAGGCAAAACCAGAGAGAATATTACGCCTTCCTGCTTCGTGATGGTGGGGAATCCCTCGATGAGCAACACAAAAATTAGTTGACAATTCGTTCATTACCTTGACGTCCAGAGCGGGTAGAAATTTTATTCACAAGAGAAAACGTTGCTTTGTAATTGAACGGAATTTAGATTTAAATCATTTTTGATTGTGTGAATTAGCCTATGGTGTGAAGGATTGAAACAAATAGGTCTCGGGAAAACTGTTTGCTGCTGTTATTGTTGCCTTGTGCCAACAGGGAATTTCAATTGGAATTTTTACTGTTTCGCGGTTTCACGGCACGGCACGGAGCGGAGCGGAGTAGAATAAACTGTCTTTTCTTAACTAAAGAATAGTTTCAATTGCTTTTTCGACCTGCCCATGGCAAAGTGTAAAATTAGTATTTTCCCCCGAGACCTATTAGATTCGATTTTCAGACCTTTAAACTCTTGCACGTCGTCAAGGCAATGAAACAAAGTGTCAACCCAGTTTTTGTGTTGCTCATCCGGAGATTCCCCCTCCACCACGATGATGCAGAAAGGCGTACTAATCTCTCTGGTTTTGACTTCAACATGAAGATGCGATGTTAGGACTAATAACTCCATATTCAGATTACTGATTTCTTCCTACAATATGCCAAACTGTAAGTTGAAATGTCCAGCATGTACCTAGAATGAATAGAAATTGCCAGATAACGAACTTTTTTATCTACGTTCAATCAAACGCCGGAACTTTTTTTTGGGACACCCGGTACAAAAACATAAGTATAAAACTTAGAGTCGTGATCTAAAAAAAACCCCTGGGGTAAATGGCAGGAATAGCATTAAAAAGGTCAGTGCGACTTTGTTTCCATAATGGTCCCTCCAGAGATGTCATTGAAAGAAAAATTTTACAAAAGAAAAGAAAAACAATATTTATGTCTCAGAAGTTTAAATTAAATGCTGCTTTCTCGAAGATTGTCGGTAGACAGTTCTGTTACAGCTTTTAGAATTTTAATAATACCGGGTGAACCAGAAAAGAGTTCCCACTTTTGAAAATTCACAGCATCAAGAGTACTGGATGGATTGGAATTAATCAATATTTGCTTGACAGCCAAAAGATGGAAGTATTTTTTTATTTTTCTCGCCTCCTTATGAGCATTTGAAAAATTGGTAAATTCAAGTTTGCAAAAATTTTGTGGTTGCAAAGTTACCGAAAAAGGCCTAAAATACGTGATCAAATTATAAAGGACTCGTCGCTCAAAACAACAGAGAAATTGCGATTTCTCATGGGTGAGAGATATCGTTTGCACGTTTATTACCATGGGATTGAAAATCTTTAGTATCTGTTTGAGAATCTATGTCTAATAACTGTTGAGAGGGGTGAAATGCCCGTGCGTATTGTTCCGTGTGAGGAGAGTCCTAGCGATTTGATCAAGTGTTTTAGGCCATTTTTCTGTCATTTTGCAACCATTAAATTTTCGTAAAGTTGAATTTACCTATATTTGCAGTGCTCGTAAGACGAGAAAAATCACAAAAATACTTTGATCTCTTGGCTTTTAACTAGAATATGAATCATTCAAATCCATGAAGGACTTGTGGTGCTACTAATTTTCGAAAGTGGGAACTTTTTTCTGGCTCACCCAGTATATATATGGGCTATTTTTTCTTGTTTTGGAGGTCATTAAAGAATTTGTTCTTGATCTTATGCTTGGAGCTGTTGACATTTGTAGCAGATTTTAAATCAGTGTAGACTGTTCCAGAATTTAGGTCCTAGGTGGGAGAGACCATTTTGCCCTGTGCTACTTTTTCGAAAAGGTTTATTCGACTTGTTTTTAGATCTTAGAGTGATCCAGCTCCGGCCAACTGGTGAGAACATCTCCGACCTATATATGAGGGGGCTGACTTATCAAAAAACTTGTGAACGTTTTTTGCAGTGCACTGTTCAAATCTCTCTTTTGTGGGGAACCATTTTATGTCTTTAAATTCTTTGATTACTATATGTGCTCTGTTATTCAAATTCAAACAGAGCCTGATATAGTTATTTTGAGCTGTTTGAATTTTTTTGGATAATCTTTTATTAAGTAATGGAACCAAGCACTGCATGCATAGTCAAGGTGGGGCTGGATCAGTGCACTCGCTTGTAGCCAACGAAGAGAAAAACCAAGGAAACATTGTTTTCTATAGAGAAACCTTAGCCTGCCATTGATTTTACCCAGGGACCTGGTAGCCATCGATTCACCAGACAGGTTTTCATCAAGAATACAGACAAGGTACGTCACGGAACTGTATTGTTTTATCTTGATGTCACCTCTTCTGACGTCCAGTTTCTTATAGCCAGTTCGATTATTTTTCCTGCTGAAAAGGATAGACTTTGTTTTGTCCTCTCCAAAGTGAATGCTTAGTTTGTCATCAACAAACCTATCACAAAGAGAATTAAAATTTTTGTTCAATTGCTTTTCTATTTCATTGACATTATTGTCTCCGAATACAAGGCAGGAGTCATCTGCATATAAAAGTAGGTCACAGTCAACTGCCTGAGGCATATCGTTGACATATGAAAGAACAATGAGTGGGCCAAGAATAGAGCCTCGCAGAAATTCACATGATAATTTGGTGAAGAGGTCTCTTTCCCTATGTTTACAAAGAAAGTTCGGTTTGTCAGATAAGATGACCCATATTTCTGAATATAGGAGGTTAAATGAATTAAGTGCCAATCCTAAAAAACAGGGTATATGATAATTGGACACCCTCGCAGAACTAACAAAGTCGAGATACACTAAACATTGAGACTTAATGGCTCAGATATTAAACGAGTGAAAAAAACCAAATCACTTGGAGTCATTGTAGACGAATAGCTTAACCCTAATCCATATGGGCTTTTTTCGAGCTACCATTTATGGGGGGGGGGTGCTTTCCACCCCCCTTTGAAAACTGCCTTAGACGCATCCGAATTCAATACAACTTGGCACAGTTATAGAACAGGTAATTTGCAGCTTGTAGTGGCATTTGGGTGTGGCTGCCACGCCCTGTGACGTCACAGTGACGTCACAAAGCTGAAATTC
>REGL01001313.1:0-13392 GCA_004194395.1 Aurelia aurita complex sp. Pacific
GGTCTTATTCACAACAGAAGTTTCTGGAAGAATAAATAATGTTTACATTACCTGATGAGAAGCTTTTGAAAGATTTTCTCTGGATTATATAAACATTCCTGATTCTTCCACTAATTTCTGTTGGGGAATATATCTCATAAACTCAACTGATGTGAACTGACAGTAAATAATAGGCCTGAAGTTTGAATCTGAAGAAAAGAAATTCCTGAAAGCCATGAATAAAATAAGAACCAATTTAAGAACCTGAACAGCCTCATTTCCCACTAAGTACCCAAAACATAAGAACCTAGTTATTAGGCTGACTTGCAAAATTGTAGGTTCTTATACGCGGGTTTTTACTGTATAGCAAGTAGAGCTACTGGGTGAGCCAGTAAAGCCAATCCCCATTTGAAAGGTCATTGCTCCCTGGATACCAAGGTAATAATATTGCCAAGAATAACATTCAATAGGCAACATTTTCAAATATATTTCAAAATTTGCCTGACTGAATTCAGCCACTCTGTTCGGAAATTATCCAGAATTTTCTCAAAAAGCCCTTTCAAGAAACCTTCAAAACAGGCCTAAAAGCACGACCAAATTCTCCTAATATTTCTACGTTATGCCAATGACTTCAGCACGTTTTAGCACGGCTCAATCCTCTTGGGAAGATGAAATTTCCCGGAATGACGTTGTTATACTGCTAGGAATGACACATTCATCCTTCCAAAGGGAAGGCCAAACGCAAAATGCATGTAAAATTCATTGCTGTAAGGTGTTGTAAGGCAGAAAGTTTTGTCGTGATTTAGGCCTGTTTTGAAGGTTTCTTGAAAGGGCTTTCGTGAGAAAATTCTTCATAATTTCAGAACGGAGTGGCTGATTTCAGTCAGGTAAATTTTGAAATATATTTCAACATGTTTAATATTGAATGATATATCTTGCAATATTATTGTATTGATATCCAGGGAGCAGTGGCCTTTTAAACGCAGACTGTTTTTCTCTCTCGCCACCGCCACCTGGTTACTGAAAGCTTGGTATAAACAGACTTATCACGTCGAAACAAATATATCTAAACACCTCCGGACCCAGCTATACAGCAAGCAACTTAATCTTCGCATTATTGACAGGTAGTTAAGAACTTGATTTCTCAGCTTCTGAATGAAACTGGTAAAATTTGTACCTCGGTATATACGCCTACGGATAGCTTTTCTTGTCAACCTTGTTTCGCGTACAAATCAATATTTTTGTTTACATTCGTAACTGGACCAGTGCACCTGAACAAGGACAAATTTTGTAAGGCAACAGCATCGGTTAATTTTGATTGACACCAGAATTCAAAGCGATTAGCGCAGACAAAGGAAATTCTCTCAACTATTAATTCAAAAGAAACAAAGCCGCAAAAGTTGCTCTGGAACCCAGGCAGCTAGCTCGCTTGTCGTACATTCCAAATAGTGGATTTTGAGAGAAACATGAGCATACATGAAGAGAAGAAAAGTATATCTAAACATCTGCCTCGGGCATTTTATTTGTTTGTTTCAGAAGCCGATTGGGGGACGATTCAATTCTCGTATATTTTGGTTGTCATTGAAATATTTACTGCTCAGTTCCTAAGCCAAACAAATAAAATGTCGGAGGCAGATGTGTTATTTGATAAACATCAAATGTTTACAATGATGATGTTCTGACCGTCGAAACCCCTTTAATTTGTCTTACTCATTAGGTGTAATACCGGCTGTACCGATGAAGAAATTACGATGTCGGTGTAAAATCTACGAGCTATTTCTTTGGCTTGAAAGACACAGTAATCTTTCATATTTTTCAAAGCTACCGCAAATTTCATATTTCAACTCATTTGAGGATGTGACGTCATCTAAATTCTAAATCGTAAACCAGAAGAGGGAACGACTTTTGCTTGAGACCATATGGTAGACATTAATTTACTGTGGTTTTCTTGAAAACTTTTCATAAAAATTTAGAATCTGCAATGATTTGAAGTGTTTTTTTCAATCTTTCTTGAAATCTTGTAACAGAAGAAAAATTCTCTAATCTTGAAATTATTGAAGATTTCAGCAAAATCTAACGGTAGAATTAAAGCAACGCAGCTGAACTTTCTTTTAAGTCACTAAATTCAAAGAAATAGATGATGGAATTTTCATATATGCTGCTGAAATGTAATTTTGAGCTGATTTCATTTCAGTAATCAATAAATCAAAAGTAACACTTTTTAAACAGTTTCAGAACAATGCCAACAGGTTTGTTATTGTAAAAAAAGTCTGTTGTCAGTTTCATGTCATCATTCTTGAGAGAAATTTCAGGCCATCTTGGTTACGAGTTTATTCATTGTCAAGAGAATATCTCACAGGCGTGAAAGAATCTTCAATTGATTCTTTTGGGAGAAGTTTTTAAAATGTGCAAGGGAATATTGATAAGGAGTCAACGATAGAAGATTGAATGCTTTCATTTCATTCTTCAAGATTTTTCTAAAGCCTATGGCAGAGAAATTAAGAAAGTAACAAAGCCAAATTTTGTAGATTTGTGAATGACAAACATTTTACTTACCCGGAGAAAGGGCAAAAACAAAGCGGCTTGCCTCCCTGAAAAACAGACTCTACACCTCGGAGTGCACTCGATGAAATCAAAATGAACAGAGAGTGTGAAACAATATGGTCGGCTGCGCAGGAGGTGTGAAATCTATTCTTCTGGCTGTCAAATCGCTGTGTCTTAACCAGAACTGTATACTTTGTTTTACTAAATTCACCCTTGCTGTAGCAAGGCCAAATTTTGTAGATGGCAAACTGTTAATACAAAACTTGATAAGTAAATCAACTTACCAGCAAGTAACTGGAGTTTCTTCGAGCCTTTGTAATTGCAGATCTTCGTATTAAAGTTTCGTCAGATGATTTGATCTAAAAATAGACAAGCAACCTGTTGGCTTATCTTATACATATTCTGACTTATAGTTTTAAAAATTCCACTGATTAAATGCACCAATTAAATCTTTTGTTTGCGAAGCTTGTTTGCCAATTTGTTTTTGCTACCATAACTTTACGCTAAGATTAGATTTAGAGCATTTCTTGTCGCTATCCAAATAAGGGTGTCGATGATAACGCAATGACTGGCGCGAACGCGTTGTGCTTTTGCGGGAAAAGAAAATTGCTGAATATCAATCAATCTGTGTCTACCTCCTACATCCGCAAAGTCCATAAAATCCATATCAAGTCTACCTCCTAGCCTTCTACATCTACCAGAAGTTTAAACACCTTATAATAACAATTTCCTTCAATTAGAACGAGAATTTCATTGATAAACATTAAATTTTCACGATGATCATAAGACTTACTTACCGTTTGAGCTCCTGTCAATATTCTAAAATTTCCGTTTCCAATGTTTTTTCAAATTGATTGCCTATTTATCAAATCTCCCATACATCCAGACACAAGATTGACAAACGTCGGTTTCCTTATCTTATAGATACATAGACACATCTGAATTTGGGAACCAGAAATCTATTTATCAACCGATGGGAACGACGTCATTGTTTTGAAATACTGTGAAACAAAGCAGTTCTATTTACAAACGGACCTCGCTAAATCAGGTTCGTTTAATTAACTCTGAAAACAACACAAACCAACTTCATGTTGCTTTTCTATATATTTAAGTTTTCGCCCAGCAAGTTAGCAATATAAAATTTATGATATTTCGGAATCTTTCATCGTTAATTTGGTCACCAGTTTGGTTTTGATATTTTCTTTACTTTCATATCAAATCACTGAAACCATTCATTAATGCATTCGTCACTGTTGGTTGCTTTTCCGCCATATTAGCTACCACGTGGTGAAGTGTGCGTTGCCTTGTCAACAAGCAATATGGCCTAACCTCGAAAAATCCTTCCCACCAAGTAGCGCTATCTTTGTGCTTAGTATGGTTGCAACGGGTTGCAACAAGCGCAGTTCTATCTAAGTTACCTTGAACTAGACCATTGTTTATTGAAATGATATTCTCTCATGTCATAGCTTATGAATATTCTTATTTTATCATTCAATTGTCAGAGTTAAATCTGAACAGGCAATTTCTGAGGAAGGAAAGGGGGCCGGAAGGGGGGCCGGAAGGGGGCCGGAAAGGGGGCCGGAAAGGAACTAAAGTTTCATTCTTCCTACCTAAGTTATTTATACTTTCTTAGTTTCCTTAGCATGCCAAAGGAGGAGATTTTGTTTTCACGAACCAGTGGGCAAACAGTATCGATGAATCGTTGAAAAACCGTTTTGAAAGGGCCCCTTGAAAACAACCTTCTGCTGAAGGGCAACGCTCCTTAAAAGAATCAAATATGAAAGGGAAGACTCTCAATGTTGTATCAACTCCGATGAAGCTTGAACCTGAAATTTTGTTGTCAACGTAAAAATGCAGACGTTAGCGTGGAACGATGAAATCTCGTTGATCAATATTTGAAACTTTGTAACAAACAACCAGAATTCAACGTCGAATCAACCTAACTTTGCCCACTGGAAGGTTTGATCCCTATTTAAAGTGAATGACCTGAGATATATAGCGCTTGTCTATAAATAGGACAAAGAAACTCGTAATTCCTCTATTGTTCTCTTTAGCATTGCTTTCATTCGCCACGAGCTGGATTATCAAATACAATAGGCTATTTATAAATCTATGAGATCTCATCTTTTAACTNGCCGAATGCCGATGAAACATGAAAATAAAATTTTGTTGTCAACATAAAAATGCAAACGTTAGCGTGGAACGATGAAATCTCGTTGATCAATATTTGAAACTTTGTAACAATCAACCAGAATTCAACGTCGAATCAACCTAACTTTGCCCACTGGAAGGTTTGATCCCTATTTAAAGTGAATGACCTGAGATATATAGCGCTTGTCTATAAATAGGACAAAGAAACTCGTAATTCCTCTATTGTTCTCTTTAGCATTGCTTTCATTCGCCACGAGCTGGATTATCAAATACAATAGGCTATTTATAAATCTATGAGATCTCATCTTTTAACTCAGGTTATTCACTTTAAGTTATCATAAATTCTGTACCAGATTTAATGATAACCAAGGTTGATGGTAACCTATGAATCGGAAAATGAACCAGATTTAGGTGAGTGCACTGCGACAATCATTCTGTTCTAATCCAGAGCAAGGTAAATCGGTAAACAGTGTACGGTCACACGGTCACTGGGCGTGAAGAAGGTCTTTGAAACAAAGGAATAATCAACCCCACACCTTAAACAGATAAGACCAATTTTATATTCAAGTTTGAAGAAGGAATTTTTAAAAACATGTTTTTGCCGAGAGGAAGGATGAGTATTTTTCTTGATTCCGTTCGAACTAAGAGTTTAGAGCAAACAGCAAAATACAAAATTTGTTATTCTCTTGAAACCATCAAAAATAGTTGTTCATTTCATATTTCCATTCAATTTACATATCTTACAGCGATTGTTGGAAATTATTGATTGTCCTACGTATAATCAAATGGAGTAATATATCCCACAGTAAATGCCTAATTCACTTCGAAACCACTCTCATTCAATTACATATTGTATTGATTCTAAAATTGAGCAAAAATAGATGCAATTAGTGGAGGATTCATGAATTTATTTGTGAATGGAGGATCACAGAATTGGTAGACCACGTTTTGCGGAGTTTGCGTAGGATCTGAGTTTTCGAAAGAAAGCAGAAAGGTGCTGCAAAATCGCTTTCAAAAGCGAAACACCGGACGGGACACCTTTTTGAGGGGTAAATCCGTAAATTCAAGAGGGAGGTAACAGAAAATTACACGGTGTTTGAGAAAAACACAGCCGAACTGTAATTGAAAATTCTAAAAAGATGATAAGATTTGGTAAAGGTAACCGTCTGAAAGTAGAATCTTCTTCTTTCTAATGATACGCAGTTTGGATACATTAATGGAATTGTTTATAATTTGATTGCTATTTTATTACGAATGGCCGATTTCAAATCTTCAAATTAGGAAATTTTCAAAGATTAAATTGTTCGCTATTGTTTTCAAATAGCCAGTCAAATTGCAGAACGGCCTCGAGTAGAGGTAGAACAACGAGCGAACTCTGGCGACGAGATTGATAGGTTATAGAATTTGACACTAACGTTTTTTAAGGTTTGGAACCGATGTTAAGAATAAGGGACGTTTCCGATTCCCAATTCCCAAGTTGGGGATTCTTACGATGCTTCCGATGATAAAGGGCTTGATAACGGGCAATGCTCGAAACGTCGTACTTCCTTCAGTTCGCATCAAAGTGCTTATATTTGACTTTATTTACTTGTTTATGCTTCCGACGAGTTTGAACTTGAATTAGGTGTAACTTAGACTCAATACAACGTCCCAGTTACAGCAACAACAACATTTTTTATGCTCCTGCGCAACAACGTATTTTTGCTGCAGTGATCGTACTGTAAAAATGGAATGGAGTGAGATTAACATTGGGACGAGTGGATTGAGTCTAGGCGTAACTCAACTCTGAATCCCAAGCAAATGATAAATCAATACCGCGTGGTACTTGGAATGCTATTTTCATATCGCTCGGTTCATTCATTTAACATCTCGCCTCAGGTTAATAAAATGTCAACACTGCTTTGAAAAAAGGAAACTTGATTTTATTTGCCAGCCATGATCGAATTGAGATAAATCGGAAGTCACTAAACTTGTTTATAAAGAACGAAATGATTGTAACATTGTATCCACCCACACTTTGGTAAAATAATGATTTAGGCCCCGTTTACACGAGTACGGTNGCTTGAACCTGAAATTTTGTTGTCAACGTAAAAATGCAGACGTTAGCGTGGAACGATGAAATCTCGTTGATCAATATTTGAAACTTTGTAACAAACAACCAGAATTCAACGTCGAATCAACCTAACTTTGCCCACTGGAAGGTTTGATCCCTATTTAAAGTGAATGACCTGAGATATATAGCGCTTGTCTATAAATAGGACAAAGAAACTCGTAATTCCTCTATTGTTCTCTTTAGCATTGCTTTCATTCGCCACGAGCTGGATTATCAAATACAATAGGCTATTTATAAATCTATGAGATCTCATCTTTTAACTCAGGTTATTCACTTTAAGTTATCATAAATTCTGTACCAGATTTAATGGTAACCAAGGTTGATGGTAACCTATGAATCGGAAAATGAACCAGATTTAGGTGAGTGCACTGCGACAATCATTCTGTTCTAATCCAGAGCAAGGTAAATCGGTAAACAGTGTACGGTCACACGGTCACTGGGCGTGAAGAAGGTCTTTGAAACAAAGGAATAATCAATCCCACACCTTAAACAGATAAGACCAATTTTATATTCAAGTTTGAAGAAGGAATTTTAAAAACATGTTTTTGCCGAGAGGAAGGATGAGTATTTTTCTTGATTCCGTTCGAACTAAGAGTTTAGAGCAAACAGCAAAATACAAAATTTGTTATTCTCTTGAAACCATCAAAAATAGTTGTTCATTTCATATTTCCATTCAATTTACATATCTTACAGCGATTGTTGGAAATTATTGATTGTCCTATGTATATTGAGTAATATTTCCCACAGTAAATGCCTAATTCACTTCGAAACCACTCTCATTCAATTACATATTGTATTGATTCTAAAATTGAGCAAAAATAGATGCAATTAGTGGAGGATTGATGAATTTATTTGTGAATGGAGGATCACAGAATTGGTAGACCACGTTTTGCGGAGTTTGCGTAGGATCTGAGTTTTCGAAAGAAAGCAGAAAGGTGCTGCAAAATCGCTTTCAAAAGCGAAACACCGGACGGGACACCTTTTTGGGGTGGTAAATCCGTAAATTCAAGAGGGAGGTAACAGATAATTACAGGGTGTTTCAGAAAAACAAACCCAACTGTAATTGAAAATTCTAAAAAGATGATAAGATTTTGGTAAAGGTAGTGTCTACCATCTGAAAGTACAATTGTTCTTCTTTCTAATGATACGCAGTTTGGATACATTAATGGAATTATTTATGATTTAATTGCTATTTTATTACGAATGGCCGATTTCAAATCTTCAAATTAGGAAATTTTCAAGGATTAAATTGTTTGCTATTGTTTTTAAATAGCCAATCAAATTGCAGAACGTCCTCGAGTAGAGGTATACGGTGGCCGAAAGGGGCCATCGCTAAAAAATTCTAAATCTAGAAGAAATTTTCATAATCGAGAAAAAATTTTCTAAATCAAGAAAAGTCTTTCTAAATCGAGAATAGATTTTCAAAATCGAGAAAAGATTTTCAAAATCGAGAAAAGATTTTCCAAAATCAAGAACACGCAAACACGATTAAGAACACGCAAACACGATCAAGAACACGCAAAACACGATCGAAAACACGCAATTACATGATCGAAAATGTTCGTTTCAAAATCGAGAAATATTTTCAACGAAATACTCAGCTGAGATCACTGAAAAACACAATCGAGTGAAATTCTAATTGCAGAAAAGGTTACAAACGTGAAGAGGTGAAAGGCTTCTTAAAAGTCCCGGGGGTTACTCGCCAATATTCTATATGCTATCTTTTTAACAAAATTTACAAAAATTCTTTACGAAAGACTTCAAGGGCACTTTTCCCCTTTAGATAAAAGGGCACTTCCTGAAAACAAAAAGAGCACTTCGTTGTTTAACGAAAAATCTTTGGGGTGTCACGTGCCGCTAGTGCCGTTGGTTCCTACAGCTATGAGATGTTCAGAGAAAAGAAATGGAGTAGGGCTAAAGCTGTTATAAGAAAACTATGGAATACCTCCTGCAGACAACAACTTACACTTGACTTGTATTTCCTTCAAATGTGCTTTATTTATTACTAGATCTAACTATTAGCCAACAAAATTTGTAAATTAGGGTTTTAGACCCTAGTGTTTTTTTGCAAGGCGGCCCCCTGTAAAGCTGGCTAAATAATAAGAATGGAATGAAATGAAATTACAAATTGCGTGAAAATTTTTTGAGAACGATTGCAAGTGTTTAAAAATGTTTTCTCGATTCCAAATTTGTTCCTGATTTTATTTTAAACTTCAAATGTTGTCATCATATTCTTTCCTGATTTTAATAAAAGTCTTACCTTGATTTTTAAAAGATTTTCACTTTTTTGAAACGAACATTTTCGATCGTGTTTTGCGTGATCTTGATCGTGTTTGCGTGTTCTTGATCGTGTTTGCGTGTTCTTGATTTTGGAAAATCTTTTCTCGATTTTGAAAATCTTTTCTCGATTTTGAAAATCTATTCTCGATTTAGAAAATCTTTTCTCGATTTAGAAAAACTTTTCTTGATTTAGAAAATTTCTTCTCGATTATGAAAATTTTTTCTAGATTTTGAATTTTTTTAGCGATGGCCCCTTTCGGCCACCGTAGAGGTAGAACAACGAGCGAACTCTGGCGACGAGATTGATAGGTTATAGAATTTGACACTAACGTTTTTTAAGGTTTGGAACCGATGTTAAGAATAAGGGACGTTTCCGATTCCCAATTCCCAAGTTGGGGATTCTTACGATGCTTCCGATGAAAACGGGCTTGATAACGGGCAATGCTCGAAACGTCGTACTTCCTTCAGTTCGCATCAAAGTGCTTATATTTTACTTTATTTACTTGTTTATGCTTCCGACGAGTTTAAACTTGAAATAGGCGTAACTTAGACTCAATACAACGTCCGAGTTACAGCAGCAACAACATTTTTTATGCTCCTGCGCAACAACGTATTTCTGCTGCAGTGATTGTACTGTAAAAATGGAATGGAGTGAGATTAACATTGGGACGAGTGGATTGAGTCTAGGCGTAACTCAACTCTGAATCCCAAGCAAATGATAGATCAATACCGCGTGGTACTTGGAATGCTATTTTCACATCGCTCGGTTCATTCATTTAACACCTCGCAAAAGTTAGCCTCAGGCTAATATAATATCAACACTGCTTTGAAAAAAGGAAACTTGATTTTATTTGCAAGCCATGATCGAATTGAGATAAATCGGAAGTCACTAAACTTGTTTATAAAAAACGAAATGATTGTAACATTGTATCCACCCACACTTTGGTAAAATAATGATTTAATTTTGCACGTATACCGCTGTCTAACTTCAAAGAAATGCACCTTTTGTTTTCTTTAAATTCTGATCTAGTTCTTACGTAAAGACCGCACCTTAAACAAACTCCTTGACGCAACACACGTTGCACAGTTCAGTTAAATCTGTTTATGCAAAAATCGTGGTAGCTTTTGCAATATTTATTACTCTCTGTACAAAAATTAGCTGAGCTTTGATTTCAGTATACAGATAACTCAGCATGCCTTTAAAGAATTCCTAATTATCCATCTTGAGAATCAAAGCTTCTTTGAACTTGAATAAACTCAGTGATGCTCTACTTACAAACATGGAAATTTTGCAATGATCTTTATGGCACATGGGCTCTTACCAAAAGAGCCTCCACCCACGTATCATTTTTTATGAGGAATTCATTATAAGAAACAAAACAGTCTGATCAAAAAAGTATCGCTGGCACATTAAAAGTATCAAGAGTACTGGTGGAATTTATCAGACCGCCGAGTATACCAGACAATTTTAGCTTTCAACACCCAGTAACACAGCATAGGTTCCAAATCTTTAAAAAGGCTGGTGTAAAATTGAGTGACCTATTTCTTTGAACTGAATGAATTCAAAGAAACTTTAGCTATTTCTCTATAATTCTATCGTTGGACTTTTCTGAAATCTTCAATATTTTCAGAATTAGAGTGTTTTTTATCTTTTTCAAGAATTCAAGAAAAATTTTCGAAAAAACTTAAAACCATCGTAATTTCTAAACTGTTTGACGCAACATGAAATAATTTCGAAGAAAACCATAGTTTATGAATGCCTACAATATGGTATCAAGCAAAAGTCTGTCACTCATCTGGTTTATGATTTAGAAATTTGATGACGTCACATCCTCAAATGAGTTGAAATGTAAGATACGCTGTAATTTCGAAAAATATTAAAAATTTCTGTAAAGTCCAACGGTAGAATGATAAATAAGTATCTAAAATTTCTTTAAGCCATTCAATCAGGAGAAATAGGTCATAGAAGTTTACACCCACCTTTTTACACCGAGTTAAAGATTTGGAACCTATGCTATGTAACACACCTCATATCCATGCTTCGCCTTTCTCATTTGGATCACCTTGTGATTCTTTAGAATATATTGCGACAAAGAGAAGATGGATGCAAATTTACTTTGGCATATTTCAAAGAAGCGTAAAGCGATCAAAAATAAATGGTGCAGCATGAAAGAGAAATGGCCATGAAATCTTCACCTAAGTTTGCGTTTATTTTTTAGATGTATGAGAGTTGTTACTGGGTGTTGAAAGATAAAACTATCTGATATATCCTGTACTCATTCCAAAATATTACCGATCTATCTCTGCAACGTGTCGAGAAGAAATTAAACAGCAAAGTACTTCGGAAGGATTCTTGAGGGAGTTTCGTATTTGACGCTTTTTACTGCACTTTATTCTAACTCGTCGCTTGAATTCATTCCAAAATATAACCAATTCAATTCTGCCAAGTATTGAGAAGAAAATAAGTAGGAAAGTACATAGGAAGGAATCTTGAGGGATTTCTATATATGATCTTCTTCGTTGCATTTTACTCTTATTCATCGTTTGAACTTATTCCAAAATATTACGAATTGAATTCTTGAAAGTGTTGAGAAGAAATCAAACAAGAAAGTGCTTAGGAAGGAATCTTGAGGGATTTTTGCATTTAATGTTCTTTGCTGCATTTTATTCTAACTCATCGCTTGAATTCATTGCAAAATATTACCAATTTGATTCTGCGAAGTGTAGCTGATATACCACCAGTTGACCCAGGAAAAGTCAATGAAGAATTTCTTTGCATGAAAGAAAAGTAGTGGACCAAAAGTACTTATTCGTAGCTGAACTTCTAACCTATTTGCCAATGTTTTCTATCCATATCAACATCTTCCTATCCAAAAATAAGGATTTAGCGAAATGAAGCTGATCTAAAACCCGTCGAAATTCAACAAAAACAGTCACTCCCAGCTGTTTGACAATTATGTTTAAAATCAGAAACCTAACTATGGCTAGCGATAATTCACTTATTAGAAATTATAATCTCCCGTACCAGGTGTCCCAATAAAAGATCTCCCACGTTTGATGCTGACGTTAATCACCCTATCAGCGTGGCATGTCATCTTATACTCTTAAAGTAATGAGAAAATGGTATTTAGGTAGCTTCTACATATTTTGAGTTTCATTAACCATCATTGAAAATATAACTCACACTTCAATTAGGCTTATGACGATGAGTTCCAGTGATCAATATTTAAAACGAGACTACTGCGTCAAACCGGCCATATAATCAGTCTACACTTTAATTGTTTTGTTCTCAGAATTTTGCTGCCCTTGGGCAGCTTCCTTAGTGAGACTGTGGATTGGTAAAGTGCGAGTTGCGAGTTACGAGTTACGAGTTGCGAGTTGGTGTTTTCTGCGAGTTGCGAGTTGTGAGTTAAAAGTGAAAGTGCGAGTTGGTACAATTAAAATGCGAGTTGCGAGTTCGGTAAAAAAAACCTCAGATTTTTCCATCTTTTGCAGCTAAAACACCGTGATTTTTTGGAGAGCCTTTGTCAAGATCAGGGGAGTTAAAGAAAGGTTTTTTAATTCGCAAAGAGCCGCTAATAAAGGATTTGCTTTGAGCGCGGACAATTAGGCATACATAGAAGAAACATTATTCTCTTTGGTATTTCTTGAGATGGTAATAGGCTGTATGCCCAAAACACTTTTCAACTCATAACTAAAGATTGACAAGTTTCTTAACTTCGAATTGACCTCTCGTCGCTTCTATAGAGTTTCTTAATTTTCTCGGATGCCATTCACTTACTTACAAGCAGGCTCTTACTTCCTTTGTTGAAAAAATGACCCATACACGTTTTTTTATATAAGAAACTGCTTTGTAAGGAAAGGGTACTAGGATTACGAAAATTTAAGAAACTCTAGTACTATGCTTGAGAATTGGCAAGAAACTTTTAAAGCCAAATACAAGGATGTCATGGGAAATTATTGTAAGCCTTTGTTTTTTTAGTAATATTCATGATAAATTTGTGTTTTGATTCAAAGTGAACTCTCCTTCTTGCTAAAAAGTGTGCTGTCTGCCAAGAAACGAATACGTGGCAGTGGTAGAAACTACATGCATCTAAAAAATAAGAAACACACGAAGAAACTTAAGAACTAAAATGCAGAAATTTTCACTTGAAAGTAAGAAACTTTTAGCACTGTGGGCTTTTCCAAGTTCTTATAAATGAGGAAACGTGTATCAGATCAGGCCTAACTGAAGGATATGCAAGAAATCATGCTGAAGCTAACATGAGTGGTATATCACTCCGTCGAAAATACCTACGGAATTTGAAAAGCAAGAGGGTGTATAG
>REGL01001313.1:14289-37036 GCA_004194395.1 Aurelia aurita complex sp. Pacific
TGCAGCTTCTTATAATTGATTTATTATAAAGAAAATTACAACGGCCTAAAAACGCTAAATACATGAAACAGTTCTATATTTAATTGCAACTTCAAGAAACCCTTTTATCTGGCGAAAAATTCATTCATTCAAAAAAAAACAGGCAACTCGTAATTTTAGTTTCAACTCGCACTTTTGAGTTTCCAGCTCGCACTTTTGAGTTTCCAACTCGCAACTTTCGTTCAACTCGCAACTAGCAACTCGCAACTCGCAAATTAAGTGCAACTCGCAACTCGTAACTCGCATAATAAGTGCAACTCGCAACTCGCAACTCGCAACTCGCAACTAGCAACTCGCAACTCGCAACTCGCATTTTACCATATCACGTGAGACTTGAGTTCAATCTTTGTGTTCTTCGAATGTTCGTTTGGTTTTGGTTCTGGTTCGATGACTTTTTTGCCTCGAGTGTAATCTTTCTGTCGCGTAGAGTGTTCGAATCCCCGCATTCTTCCTTGGTGTTTAATTGACCTACGAAAGAGCCTCGATCGAGCAATATTTTCATACACTTTTATACGAGAGGTTCGATAGAGTGGCGTTAGAGCTTCTATCACCATTGTGCCGATTCGAAAATTCTACAAATGTATGAAAATATCGTTCGATTCAGATTCTACTTTAGAACAGCTAACGCAAGGTTGCCTACCTTGCAGCAGCTGTGTTAATTCCCAGTACTGTTTTCGTGACCCAATACACAGAGTAACTGGTGTCCTGTTAATCCGTCTAGGGGTTTTCAAACTCTAACGTCTGTTAGTGTTGACCAATCAAAAATCACGCTGTCTGGTTCCCTGTGGTCATATCGTATAACAGTTGATCTCGTATTACATTAAAACCGGAATTTGAAAGCACAAAATTATTCATACGTCATCTTGACCTTGATAGGACTAACTCTGTGTACTGGGTCACGAAAACAGTACTGGGAATAAACAGGTAGGTTTCCTTGGCTAAAGGGTCTATCCAGGGCTCATTTCTTTGATAACTGCAGCCTCTGCCACCTGCCTTTATGATACAGGAGAAAATTCATAGATCTTCTGAAATTTGATCATTGATCAAAAAGATCCAATGGATGAACCAAAAAATAGATCTCAAAAAGATATCTAAAAGATAGCCATGATAGGCCTCATAATAGAGCTTTGTTGATTTTTTAAACAAGAGAATTTTTTTCAAACACTTGGTTTTGAGTTTGCTTTATCGCACATCTAAGATCTTATCTTCTTGTTATCCTCGTAAGCTATCATATTAAAACAATGTTACAGTATTCTGATAGGGAAGATATTAATTTTTCATCTCTAAAACTGAGCCATTTATTATATTTCCAAACATGGTGAGATTATACGGTTCATCATCAAATTTATATTTGCATGAAGGAACACAAAGCCATAAAAGACAAAGCTACAGAGTCAAAACATCTTCTTGTTGCGTGTAGTGCAATTGCACAAAGATAAACAAGTAAATAAAGTAAAATATAAGCACTTTGATTCGAATTGAAATCAGCACGACGTTTACGTTTCATCGAGCATTGTCCCAAAACAATTTTGCCCCGTCTATGTGGCTGCTTTGGAGAGCTAAAGCTTTGACTGTCTCAATTTTGCGTAGGCCAGGCTTAAACTTAAAGTTTGAAACCTCGTTTGAGTTGATCTGACAAGTGTTTGCTGAATCATCGCAGAGGAAAGGGAAAATATTTGTTTGCTTAAAAAAACAGCACTTCTGTTGTTCTCCAGCAATGTCAGAATCAAGTACTGCTTGAACGAAAGCTTCCAGCGTGATGTTCAAATTTTCTTTCCAATTTTTAAATGGTTGACAGTGTTGTCTTATTGATAAACAACTCTAATAACCCTTTTCCAAATGCAGAACAAGCTTTAATCAAACGCTGGAATTATTTGAAAATTCACTTATTTTTTTACATTGCTGGAGAACAATGAAAGTGCTCGTTCTGCGGCAATCACTTATTATGTTGGCGTATGTTCCCTATGTTTGTAGATAATGCTAAATACACACGAGCATAAAAAGTCAGACAACATTTGTCACCACGTAGTCGTGATGGTAATTCATGGGCCCTCAAAAAGGATCTTGGGGAAACCGCTCTTGATTGGTTGGATTCTGTTCAACGTGATCATCGACAATGACAATGCAGCCAAGGATGAACGAGTTCATTAACGTTCAAGGTGTTATATACAGTATATAGTATACACTATACTACATTATACTATACTTTACTACACTACACTACACTACACTACACTACACTACACTACACTACACTACACTACACTACACTACACTACACTATACTACACGACACTATACTTTACTTTACTATACTATCCTATGCAATACTATGCTAAACTATACTACACTATACTATACTATACTATACTATACTATACTATACTATACTATACTATACTATACTATACTATACTATACTATACTATACTATACGGTACAATCTATAGTATGCGCAGGTCTCCACATGATTCAACATGTGCGAGGATCAATGTCGGCATACATTTTGCCAACAAATATAGACTTGTGTGAGATGGCCTCAAGACGTTGCAGCAAAGCATATAAATAGCAAATTAGATATCAGAAGACTTTATACCTTGAATTGTAATCTGCTGCGATATCTTAAATCCAGTAGTCGTCTTAATAGGCTGTTGCGTGCCATACCTAAAAATTGCACCAATAGGCATTCCAGGTAGCAATATGTTTTAATTTTAACCTCAGAACGACAGGTGAAAGCAACACAATCCTTGATAAAATTATTTCATTGCAAATAGCAAGAGATCATTGCTCTCTACAGCTCTATTTAATTAAATCTTTTGTCCGTTTTGGAAAACCTGAATTGATCTCGCGCTTGTTTATTTCTCAATGCAAGCAAGAAGAAATTTTGGCTGTATTTGCCTTAGCGAATCACCGTTTTATACAAACGATCGGAGTAAGATGCCAAAAATACGGAGGCGGCATGACAGATATTGAAAGGAAAGGGCCCATGCAGCTACCCTTACGAGAGCCTCGAAAAATTAATAAGACACATTGAAATTGGGGAACATTGAGAAATTGGGGAAAGAAATTTTCCTTGTTATTTTTCTTATATTATTCTATCATTTCTTGATTTATCTTTTAGTAGCTCTGGTACCCAGGATACCATGTAGCAAAGCATCCCCAAAACAAATCATATGACCTATTCCTGAGCAACATGGTGTCTACTCACATATAGGACATTGAAAAACCAACAGAGAAAATCTTTTCTTTGCTTTTGATTTCTTTGGTCGCTCGTTGGATTATAAAATACAACAGGCTATTTACTGTATAAACCTAAAGATCTCATCTGTTAAGCAGTTAAGAATCTCAATGATTGGAACAAATGATTTGCAGTTTATTATTTCAAAAGAGCCTCAAATAACGGACTGATCGTCATAAACCCTTGAACGCAATATTAGATACTGTAATCTGTGGAAAGAAAACTGTTAACTCGTTTTGAGCTATACTTTTTAAGCAAAATAGTCAGTTTTGCCTAAGAGTCAAAATTCCAGATTTTTATAATCCTTGCAATCCCTAATGATAGTGTGAATTTCTTTCTGTCATTTATGACCAAATCAAAAACATGCACAAAGAAATTGATTCGGTAATCATTAGCGCTTGTTTGCAGTATGATTCAAAACCCAGCAGCCCTAAAATGAGCTAAATTTGCTAACTTTTAAGCCAATTAGGAGATCAGCTATGTCTGGGATAATAATTTGGTCCTTGATCTACTTGATAAAAAAAGAAAATTGAAGATCGGTCGTGTGGTCAAATGTTGGTGATTTTTCAAAAGGGAGTTCTTTTCTTGGAATGGCCGGTAGATACATTCAGTAAAAATCGTTAGCAATTTCAGCTTACAATGGTGAATTAAGAACAAATCCTAGAAAAGGCTACTGTAAGGCAAGAAATGCTCTTATAAAGATGACCAAAAATCTTTGAATTTTGCAATACTTGCGACGTGGATCTCAACGATGATACAAAATGCATTTATTTACCTCAGTAACAAATCTTCGAATCTTGAAATATTTCTAATCGAAAACAACGAAAAATATCAACTGCATAAATTATTCTTGAAGATAATACAAAATTCATTTGTTACCTTTCTCTCGAATCTTCTGAGTATTCAATTTGCATGCAACCAACATTAAATCCTTGCTCTAAACATCTGTTGACTTGGCTCGCTTTCTGCTGTTTTTATATCAAACAAATCACTCAAACCAGGGTGGTAAAACGGTAAATGAACCAGCTTTTTAATCACCTGCATACGGTTATGAAGATGACCATCACATTAAATCCCCTGAGCTTGATATTTCAAAAACCATTTTATTCATCGTTCCTTGTTTCGCGAATTCTGAATTTATGACACAACTCAGATCTGAAACTGTTCGTTAATAAGCATATGACCTTACCATAAAGCGTGTCCTTCTTGTCTTTATTAGGCCTTTATTCCTGGTCGCCCACAATCGTGTTAAATTTACAATGAAACAAGCATGTCTCTTTATTGTTTCAATTCATAGACCAAAAACTTGCTTTTTCAGAATCGGCGTCAGTTGTAAAACGATGCTTTGATGTATTTTGGCGCGCGCATAAACATAAAAGATGATCAACCGAAACGCTGGTTTATGGGAGGTTAATTTGCCGAGACAAACTTGTTGCCGACGGCCTCCTACGCTGCATTGCGCTAAATTTAGACTTAATTTTCTTCCGAAACGAAATCAGTCTCCACTAGAGAATCCACTGACATTCAAATGTTTCGAACAAGGTTTCGGACAAAAAACATCGGAAGGAGGTTTTTGGACTCTTCTTAAAAATTAAGTAACAATTTCTAACATCATTCTCTTGAAATGGGTGATATTTCTATGGAATTATTCTGATTTGGACCATACCAGGTGAGCCAGAAAACGTTCCCATTTCGAAAATTCATAGCACCAAGAGTATTCGATGGATTGGAATAAATCGAATTCTGCTCGATTTGATTTGATTTTGTTTTGATTTCATTTATTTAAGGAGGGAAGCCCTCCAGCAAATGCTGATTTTCAAGGGACCCTCCATGGCTGAGACATTGAAGTATTTCTATAATTTTTCTCGCATTTTTATGAGCATTGGAAATATAGGTAAATTCGACTTTACGAGAATTTCGCGGTTGCAAAGTCCCCGAAAAAAGCTAGCCTGCGCGTAGACTTTACTGTTTTGCGGAGAAGGAAGGGAAAAGGGTCCTTATCATCTGCACATTTATTGCCATGGGATTGAACTATTTCAGTATTTGTTTCAAAATGCATTTCTTATAACTCCTGAGAGAGGTGAAAAGCCCTTGCGTAGATTTGATCGAATGTGCTAGGCCCTTTTTCAGACATTTCACAACGAAGACAATTTGTTAAAGTCGAATTTATCTATAATTTCAGTGCTAATCAAAGCGTGAGAAAAATCACCTAATAGTTTGGTTTTTTGGCTTTAAACTAGAATTTGAATCATTCGAATCCTTCAAGTACTCTATGTGTTATGAATTTTCGAACGCAAGAACTTTTTTCTGGTTCACCCGACCCGGTAGATCAGCACTGAAGGCTTCAATAAAAAATAATGTGGCCAAGAAATTCATCCAAACATTTTTTCGGACGCTTTTAAATGCGGAAAAAATTTCAGACAGCTTTTATTGTCTGAAATGTTTGAATTCTAATATACTCTCCTTTTTGACGAGCAAAATGATAAAAATCTCGGCAGCTGTTCCTATACCTTTGTCCTCCCACAACGCAGAACGGTAAGTTTCTGGCTATGAAATCAAAACCACATTACTCGTTTTGCGTTTCTATTCCTCCTACTTGGAATATGACAAAAGCAATCTATTTCTTTCCAGACAAAGGCGGGGGGCGTTGCGTTTTACCTCGTTCAATATTTTTGGTTTTATTTTAGGACCGATAGAAAACACTCCAATNCTAATATACTCTCCTTTTTGACGAGCAAAATGATAAAAATCTCGGCAGCTGTTCCTATACCTTTGTCCTCCCACAACGCAGAACGGTAAGTTTCTGGCTATGAAATCAAAACCACATTACTCGTTTTGCGTTTCTATTCCTCCTACTTGGAATATGACAAAAGCAATCTATTTCTTTCCAGACAAAGGCGGGGGGCGTTGCGTTTTACCTCGTTCAATATTTTTGGTTTTATTTTAGGACCGATAGAAAACACTCCAATAAGCTGATGCATAGTTGAACGGGCCTAACTTCTCAAAGAAAACAGGCTTCGATTTGGTCTTTTTGGCCTTTTCATTTTTCTTGCAATGCTGACTAATTTCGCCCACTAGGGCATCTTTAGAGAAGCACGAGCTAATTGATATAGTTGAGTTTTGTTGGGGAGACGAGATAAGATTTGTCCAAGGAAACTTATGTGTCCCCCCGTGCAGTGGGTTGAAGCTCATGCGCAGTAGCGTTTTAGGGTTGGAGCTCTGAAGGGTGCATAAGCTTTAACCCACTGTACGGGTGGGGGGGCGGGGGGCAAATAAGTTTCCTCTGACAAAACGTTTCTCGTCTCTCCAACAAACTTGAAATATTTAACCGTACATCTTAATTGCAAATTAGAAGAGCTGGAGCAAAGAAGTGCTGAAAATGAAACGCGAACGATTTGCCTGTCCAAGACTACCTCGACATTGTGCCCATGTTTTAATGGCATCCATTTTATTTGTGCTGTGCCACAATTATATTGTGTGAATAGGCTTCAAGACACGGGGCTTCCATAGTAAAGGTAACTGGGGATGTGCCTCCGTCAAGGTTATACTTTTATGGAATCCTAGACCAGCCAAGGGTAAACTTTTTGGCAATTTTAGTCCAGGTGAGGGTATGCTTTTGGCAATTCTAGTCCAGGTAAGGGTGTTCCTTTTTTCAATTTGGTCCAGAGAAAGTGAGATTTTGGCCCTTTCCATCTAAAGATTAGTCTAGTCATGTGTGTCATTTTCACAAAAATTGATCTAGTCAACGGTAACAAAGACAGATTTTGTAAGACAATGGCATGAGTTGTTTTTGTTGACACCTCAATTCAAAGCGATTAGCGACTGCAGACAAAGGAAATTCCCTCAACCAGTAATTCAAAACAATGAAAGCCGCAAAAGTTGCTCTGAAACCTGGGTAGCTATCACGCTCGTTGTGCATTCCAGAAATTGTTTTTAAGCGCAAACACGAGCATATGTCGAAAGAAGAAGGATATATCTACACATCTACCACGGGCATTTTATTTCTTTGGTTCAGAAGCTGAGCAATAAGTATTCTAATCACACCCAAAACTATAAGAGAATTTAGACGCCTCCGGCCTCCCGATCGGCTTCCGAACCAAATAAATTAAATGCCCGTGGCAGATGTGTAGATACATCCTTCTTCTTTCGATCTATGTTCATGTTTGCCCTTAAAAACAGTTTCTGGAATGCACAACGAGCGAAGTAGCTACCTGGGTTTCAGAGAAACTTTTGCGGCTTTGCTTGTTTTGAATTGCTGTTTTAGAGAATTTTCTTTGTCTGCGATCGCTAATCGCTTTGAAATGAGGTGTCAATCAAAAGCAGCTCATGCTATTGTCTTACAAAATCTGTCCTTGTTGTCAACGGTACCATTTGAAAATGTGAGTAGCAAACCCTACCCAAAATTTCACCAAGACCTCTCAGTGCACCAAGATGGAATTTTTGCTTTTACACTGCATACGTGTGGCCAAAAGTGCTTGCTTTGAATTAATTTTGTCTAAGTAAATGTATCAACTTGAATTCGCACCCCCACACTTTCTAGATCTTGCCGATATTGATAAAAATTCATTCACTTTCTTCTTGATTATCAATTCACGTTGGCTCCTTTAGAAGATGCCGCGATGAAAACGAAAAAAATATGACAATATTACAAGAATTTCAACAAGACACTTTGGTTACAAATACTGATTTAGCAAACATTCAAGGCAACCTTTGTTATAACGAAGCTTCAGAAGACGATTACACTAAAGATGGTGGCAAGGAGCTTCTTTCCAAGATGCATTGCGATCTTTAATCGTATTCCTAGGTATTGAATCGTCAGAGATTCGCAATAAGAACGTAACGCATCTTGGTAAAAAGTTTCTTTATCGGGCAAGAAATTCATCCAAACATATTTAGCGTAATGGTCTGTTCACATTGCAACAGTGTATAACGACCAATACAGCCATGACTTTTACTTGCTTCTGTACATGCTTTCCCTTTGGGAGATGAAAGTGTCATCCCTGGGAGCATAACAACAGCATTCCTGGAAATTTCATCCTCCCAAGGGGATAACTGCTCCTGTAAGGCAGAAATATTCGGAAAGTTTGGTGGCGATTTTAGGCCTCTTTTGAAGGTTCGTTGAAAGGGCTTTCTCAAAAAAATCCCTCACAATTTCAGAACGGAGTGGCCGATGTCAGTCTGGCAGATTTTAAGAGATATTTGAACATATCCACCATTATATAATATATCACATGATATATTTGCATATATCATCGTCAGGATTTCCAATCCAGAGAGCTGGCCTTTCAAACGGGGACTCGGTAGCGTGAAGGGGTGAAGGGTGAACCAAACTTAAAGACAGCATATGACGTTTTCTCCATTTTCCGAGCTAGTGCAATTCTTTATTCTTTAAATAGTACCTTTAATGTAAGTTCAGCCTTTCGTTTGAAATCCTTTTTCAATAGTATAACGTAATCCTGGGAATCAGTGTTTCCTATGAATTAATGACATATTCCAAAGAGAATTTTTGCCTGACAGACGAACATGAGTGATTTCGCAAAGCTACAGCGTGAACAGTGATCATTCATTTTGAGAATATAAGTTTGTTTTTTTTAATTATCTAATTCTGTATTCCGTTTGATTTTGAAAATATACGTAGTACCATGCTGGCTCTTTTTCATAGACTAAAAGTATTTCTTTTTATCTTTTAATCAACTGGCATAAGCCTGATTTATCAGAAACTTTCACTTTTAATATTTTATGATTTACATTGTTCAAGACCGCCATACTATATCATAAATAATTTTCAGTTCTCTCTGTCGACATTCGACAAAGGTAAATTTCAACGCGAAGCAAGATGAAAATATATCCTGTAAAATTCGCCTTAGAATTTCGGATTAAAACAAGACCCTTGTCGTTTACCTGGAAATAACTGATAAACAGATTCTGGCCCACACGAACAATTAAAGAGCTATTTTCACCCATGGTCCTTAGCGAGCAGGCTACGATTTCAGATTGTGCAATTATCAAGTTTGGCCTACCGTAAAAGCTCTATTAAGCCCCGGGGGGGCTTATTTCATTTTGCACACTTTTTAGTCCTTTTTGCACCACATTTTGCGGTTTAATCATACAATTTTACGAGTTAAATACATTACTTCGACAAAGTTTTATCTCAAAACACATCAAAATTAACATGCAAACTTATGTAGCTAAATAAATGGAGAATATTTGGTAGCCTGTGGAATTTGATATAAGAGGGGGGGGNAAAGTATTTCTTTTTATCTTTTAATCAACTGGCATAAGCCTGATTTATCAGAAACTTTCACTTTTAATATTTTATGATTTACATTGTTCAAGACCGCCATACTATATCATAAATAATTTTCAGTTCTCTCTGTCGACATTCGACAAAGGTAAATTTCAACGGGATTTCAACGCGAAGCAAGATGAAAATATATCCTGTAAAATTCGCCTTAGAATTTCGGATTAAAACAAGACCCTTGTCGCTTACCTGGAAATAGCCGATAAACAGAATCTGGCCCAGGTTTATAGGCAAGAACAATTAAAGAGCTATTTTCCCACATGGTCTTTAGACAGCAGGCTACGATCTCAGATCGTGCAATTATCAAGTTTGGCCTAAACGGAAACTTTTTATCCACAGTGCAGTAGTTGAACTGGTACAACAATTCAAATGAAGTAGAACTTTAATGTCAATTCAACTGCTGCATGGAACGAGGATCTATATTTTCCCCTGTCCATTTTTCAGACGTTCTGAAAATTCAATTGCGAATCGTCTTGTGAATTGTGAATCGTCCATTGCCAATCGTCTTGTGAATCGTCTTGTATCATATTTTATTCGTGTTGTTAATGCAATTTGTGTCATATCATAAGTTTCTTGTAAAATTTTAAAAATTGTATTAGCTTTACTTCGTCGTTATTGAATTATTCTGTAGTTTTGCAATTATTCATTGATATATAAAACAAAATTCAGCTTGCCCGCAAAGGACCCTGGGTGGCAATAACTCTTTAATGCTTGACTTCAAGACTTCAAATGGAATCCACGATTCAACGTTATCTGGGTGATTTCTGCATAAGGCTCATGTTTTCTTACGCACAGGTCTTGAGCTGAATTCATACTCGTGGTGAGGCGATAGATAGAACAGACAATTTTTAAATGCAAACAATCGAGAATCCAAATTTGGAGCCTTACTGAAATGTTGATCTCACCAATCCCATCAAAATTACGATTATTGCAGGTTATCATTGATCAAAATGAAATTGCCACCGACCCGGAGACAATAGCAATGACTCTTTTGACTATGTTGATTGCAGTGTTAAGTCTATGCCTATCACGTTCGTAACCAGTGAAATGGTCACAGCTTTGGTTTGGATTTGACATGTTGAAGAGAATTGCCACCCTTAATAGTGATCTCAGCCCATATAATCTCAAATTGCTTGGAGTCACCCTTATTCATATCCTAGGAACAGTATACCATGAGCGATTAAATTTGACATAAAGTTTCTGTCTCGCAAAATTAGAATTTAAGGCTTAACAAACAGAATTAAACTGGATTTTATACTACGACTATATGATGTGACGTAATTGTGTGTCACACTTCTCTACTGGAATTTGAATCTCCGTTTTTATTTATGAAGGGTGTGGAAGACACCATCCTGTATTTTTCTTTAAGGTCAATTCAAACTTGTTTGTGACCTTCAGCTTTTCGAACCTATGTTATTCTAAATGAACTTTCAAAGAATATGCGTAGTTTCTCACATGCTTTACCTTCCACCTTTCTCTCTTCCCCCTCCAACTGCAGCTCTCCGACAGGAAAAAATTATGGTCAAAATATCATTGACCATTGACCAGAGAAAAGGTTCCAAAAAGCAAAGGACAACTTATGTCCCTTCAAAAACATGACCAATGATTGTAGAACGTCACTAAATGCGCATTTTTACGAATCTATTAATACCCTCGCCCGTATCTAGAAGTCTACTGAGATAAATATGATCTTTTTGTCATTTATAGAATCGCTGGACAGTAAAGCCTTGTCTTGGTCAAGCTTCCCCTTTTAATCGATGTTTTTTGTGATTTTTAAAATTAGCTACGTTAAATCAGTTTTAGCCCTACTAACATTGATTTCATTCATTTTATAGGATTTTGCTGTTTTGTAAATTGTTTAATTTTTGATCATTTTCAATTTCACCAATTTGTTTTCATGGCTGGTTTTTCTCTTTGTGAATTGAAAGCATGCAAGAAATGAATAATACTGGCACTATTTTCACCGTTTTCAAATTATGTCGGTATCACGTGAATGCAGTTTAAGAATGCTATTGCATATTGTTTCGTATTCGCTTCAATTTTGTCGTCATTTCCACAAAGCTTATATCGATTTTCTTTTTTCGCTCTCAGTTATTTGCGATAGAATTTGATTTATATCAAAAACGAAAAAAGCAGATGCTCTTTATTCCTTGTTTTGGCTTTATATCCTCTCATGCTGTGCTTTGATTAGANAAGGTCAATTCAAACTTGTTTGTGACCTTCAGCTTTTCGAACCTATGTTATTCTAAATGAACTTTCAAAGAATATGCGTAGTTTCTCACATGCTTTACCTTCCACCTTTCTCTCTTCCCCCTCCAACTGCAGCTCTCCGACAGGAAAAAATTATGGTCAAAATATCATTGACCATTGACCAGAGAAAAGGTTCCAAAAAGCAAAGGACAACTTATGTCCCTTCAAAAACATGACCAATGATTGTAGAACGTCACTAAATGCGCATTTTTACGAATCTATTAATACCCTCGCCCGTATCTAGAAGTCTACTGAGATAAATATGATCTTTTTGTCATTTATAGAATCGCTGGACAGTAAAGCCTTGTCTTGGTCAAGCTTCCCCTTTTAATCGATGTTTTTTGTGATTTTTAAAATTAGCTACGTTAAATCAGTTTTAGCCCTACTAACATTGATTTCATTCATTTTATAGGATTTTGCTGTTTTGTAAATTGTTTAATTTTTGATCATTTTCAATTTCACCAATTTGTTTTCATGGCTGGTTTTTCTCTTTGTGAATTGAAAGCATGCAAGAAATGAATAATACTGGCACTATTTTCACCGTTTTCAAATTATGTCGGTATCACGTGAATGCAGTTTAAGAATGCTATTGCATATTGTTTCGTATTCGCTTCAATTTTGTCGTCATTTCCACAAAGCTTATATCGATTTTCTTTTTTCGCTCTCAGTTATTTGCGATAGAATTTGATTTATATCAAAAACGAAAAAAGCAGATGCTCTTTATTCCTTGTTTTGGCTTTATATCCTCTCATGCTGTGCTTTGATTAGATTCTTCCATGGATGTTTTCGTGTTTTTTCCTTTGTTTGTGCTAGGTAAGCGTGAACAAAACAAAAAACAAAAAGCATTCAAACAAACAAAATTATTATCTTCAGTAAAAGCCCTGCATATAAGAACCTTCCTCAAATAAAAACCTACAGCCTGAAATCTTCGGTACTTGTTCCTTTATGTTATGTTATGTTAGTCTGTCTGTCTCTCTTGTTCCGAATTACCAAGGTTTGTCATTTCTTTGGGGCGTATCTGGTTCATAGTCTCTTATCTTAATATTTTTAGTTTCTTTGTTTTTATGAGGGGGATCTCTCACGATTAGTTTACCTGCTTAGAGAGCTCCTCCTTATTCAATCTATACTATATAGAATCATGTAATATCCTTTCCTTTTGCTTTGTTTGTAGGTTTGTATTTGATGTTATTAATTTAGTATAGTATTGATTTGTAATGTAATTGTGTGGAATCGTATGTGGTATGGATTGATGGTCATTGAAACTGAACTGAACCTATTTACCCTTAAAAATGTAGGTTCTCATATGTGGGATTTTACTCGTTCTTGATCTGAGAAGTCAAGTAGTCCGTGAGTCGTCAAAAGAGTTCTTTTAGATTTCTCCTCCGCATTTAATTCTCCCTCGCAGAGGATGCTGATAACATATGCGCATGCGTTTGTTTTTAGGCCTAAAGAATCAGTTAGGGTTTGAAGCCAGGGAAAAAAGAGCGCGTTGAAATCAAAATGTAGCCAAGAAAACCTCATTTAACCCAACCAAGGAAGCTGTGAAGATATTCATTCAGATGTAAACAAGACAAAGAATCCAAGATGGTGCTTGAAGAACCCGTACAGGTAAGAACGACTTCGTATTGCTGTGTTTTCGGCAACAAAAAGTTGGCGGTTCGGTGTTGGGAAATGAAATTGAAAAGGGCCTAACCTAACCTAATAGGTAGATTTAATCTGCAATTCATGTCCAGCGCTCAGACAGGAAACGCTTCAAGGAAGTTCTGGTTATTTGAATCTCGTTAATTGCTTGAAAGTTTCTTGCTTGTGCGCAGACCGAATATGTCGATGAAGGAGAAGGGAGGGGTCTGCGCCAACAACGACCAAAACAATAAAAGCTTGCTAGTTAGTACACTTTCATTTTTCTCGGACTGCGACGAGTAAATATAGCATAGACTTAGAGTAGTTTCGGGTATCACGGAACACTTAACAGAAAAAATTAATACTCTCTGATTCTGAAACGTTGGACTTACGTTGGCCAGTATGGAATGTAAGTTTTCCGTGCACCGGACAACAACATTGTCAATGATCGGTGTGCACCTATTGGTGTACACCGGGTGGCCCAGCCACTGACGTGCGCCTGCGTGCGCCGGAGGCTCATCAATCTAGGGGGATCCGGGGGCATGATCCCCCGGAAAAGTTTGGATTTACAACATCTAGAATTATGTAGAACGTAGAACACAACCAAATTTTGCTTTTCTTTGCTTTTCGGCATGGCCAGTGTAAATGAATTGAGGAGGGGGGGTTAAAATTAAGGGGTCTGGGGACGAAGTCCCCAGGAAATTATTGAGGAAACACCCTCTACTTTGGCTTAGAACACTTCTGGGGATCTCATATTTGCTGGCGCTAAGACAGAACCTTGAACGTTTCTAATTACACTATTTTCAAAGATCAGTATCCCCAGGAAAATTTTTGAGTAAGCATCTTTTTCGTTGGCTTTTACTTTTAGAATGCCTCTCCATCCCATTATATCTTTTTCATTGAAAACTTGACATTTCTGACAACACTGCACAAAAAGACCACAAGGAGATGAGCAAGGCTATAGACTCCACAAAGATGCTATTCAGACAGAATTCATTGGTAGTATCATTGTTGATGAAGCTGTTGAAACCCAAAAGATTCCTGAAATATGAGTGCACCAAAGGAATAAAATTATAGGCTTGTGCACCACAAGGTTTTTACACCATTTTGTGCACCAGATTGTGCACCAATTGACCACTCTGTGCACCGGACATGTCCGGTGCACATCACTTTCTTTCCATACTGGTACGTTGGTTGTTAATAAACAAGACAAGAAAATGAACCCGGGTTCCAGACTGGATGGAATCAGCGTATGGTGCGCCACAGATCTGTGGCGCACAGACCCAATCTAAACAATGGAAATAACAATAGAACAAAAGAATTGGCGTATATCTGTGGCGCACGGCACACCGTGATTCCACGTAGGCCTGGGTTGAGTTGGGAATTATGGGACACTTTTGGAACAAGCTATTTCTATTGTTTGTATACTGGTTAATGTTTGAGATATCCCAGGAAAGTGGCAGCCAGAAATCACTTTCATCTGATGTCCTTCATTATTTGCGATATGGAGAGTACACGAAATGCTACAGCATAAAAATATGACAGAAGACGTATGAAGACTTGCATCAAGTGAAATTAACAAGTTTCTTTCTCATCCCCAGGCCCCTAAGCTTCATTTCCTGAATATTGTCCCAAAATACCTGACACCCCATAATACCAGAAACCACTCTAATTATAAGCGAAAATTCAATATTTCTCTTAGGACTATAATTTTAATGAACAACATGTTTTTCAACACGCTAAAACAATGCATCGTTGAAAATCACACCTTGCCCAGTCCTTGGCGTCCTTCCCTTTTACCAATAAACAATTAAGCGTTCAAAAAAAGGCCGCAATACAATCCAAAATATATAAGTGATGAGAACAAACAACATATTACACAACTGAACAAAAATGTGTGACAGCAACAAAATAATATGCATAAATTTATTACTCATGATTGCATAAACTTAAATTGTTTTCCCTGAAACCCAGATTATGTAGCCTGCGTGCAGACTCTACTGAATTCTTTTCAGAGAGGTTCTCCTCCAGTAGAGTCTGCGCAACAGCGACCAAATCCTTGTTTTTGGTCACGCGCGGTTCCAAGGATTGAGGAACTAACTCATTGAATTTGATTCAATAGAGCTGCCTATGAATAGGGTAGACAAAACACTGACACACATTTATCACAAAAGGGTTTCTATGGCTATCTTTGTTCATGCATAAGCCAATTGAATATCAGCAGACTCGAACAAAGACACAGACGCTCTATCAAGCAAAGGGGATATGCTTTGGCCAATCAGGAAAGGTTCCTCGTTTCTCATGAACTGAAAACAGGGATTTGGTCGCTGTTGCGCAGACTCTACTGGAGGAGAACCTCTCTGAAATGAAAGGAAATCAGTAGAGTCTGCACGCAGGCTAAGATTATGCAGTGACAAGCTTTTGGTTGTTGCACAGACCCTTTCTTCTTTAGAATATTGGGTCAGTGCACGGGTTAGAAAGTGTCTTGGTTGACTCTATTTTATGTTTCTTTAGGATGCCCTGGATGGTAACTAAGGCTGGTAAGGGATGCCAATGGACACCTTTTTTTGTCTTTTGTTTCTTTTCTTCTTTTTTGGTGACATCCAAAAATAGAAATTCTTGGATGAAAATATTCCCCCATTTCCTTACTTTATTGGGGGTTGGGGCCGGGGGGGTCCTTAGGCGGCCATCTCAAACATGTTTGGTTAGTTTTTTAGTGTCATTTGTCACGACACTGGTCAGTAGTTGGTTGGAATCAAGACCAGACTGTACAATATCCTTTGTTTCTTGAATGGAGAAGTGTGCAGACACATCATGAAATGAACTATAGATTGCCAAAGAATTATAGAATCCACTTGGGCAAGATTATTTACCATGAAAAGTTAATTGATTTATTTTCCAGATTTCTTATCTCTTGTGTTGTAGCATGCAATTTGGCAAGCATTAAATCAGTACTCATACAAAGATGCCATTTTCTTAGCTGAAAGACTGTATGCTGAAGGTATGTACAATACAAATATGAGTTTGAACTTTGAATTTCAAGTTCTTTTATTTCATCTCTCTTGCATTCATAAAACGCATTTTGTCTTGTAGCTCCATCAGATGAAAGCTTATATTTATTGGCAACATCGTACTATCGCTCTGGTTCTGTGAAACATGCTCATTCGGTGCTGCAGAAGCATGCACCTGTTGACGTCCATTGCAAATATCTAATGGCAAAATGCTGCTCTGATTTGAAGAAGTATGTAATCATGAGTATTAAAGCTAATTTCAATTTGATATGGTCATAGGTTTTTTCAGGCCTGGCTGTTTGAAGAGAGCGATAGCTCTTGCTCCTCTCCATGCTCCCTCAAATGCTGGAGGGGAGCTGCAGATTGCTCCCCTGATATTTCAGAATAGTAGTAAATTGCTCTCTTTTTCTACACATATTTTGTTTGGAAATAGCACACCTGAAAATCATTAGGAGAGCCATTTACTGCTCCCTGCTAAAAATTGTATGGCCAGGCCTGTTTTTGCTTGAAGCTCTCTACCATATTTTGACTCAAAAGTTGTTTATTGCTGTTTCAATTTGTATAATTATCCTGAGTATATTCTTCATGAAAAAATCAAGTATCATGTAATTTTTTGTGCCAGTATTACAAATTTTTCTTGAAGGGAAGACAGCAGTACATTGTTCTTCACAAAATTTGTTCTATTAATGAAACCTCAATGATTATAACAAATTTTTCTTCTCTTCAGTTGATATATTGCTGTCGCTTAGAACAAGATAGGGAATAGTTCCTTCCTGGCACTTTGCAAAAAGTATTTGTACTTCACTACTTTTCATCTATACTTGTATTGGTGTTTTATTTTCTTTTCCTTCGTTTAGAAACTCAGAGGTTGAACATTTACTTATTGGTAGTGCCTGTACATTGTTCAACTCAAAAGTAACTGAAAATATCACAAATGAGTATGGAAATCTTGCTGGCTATGCTCTTCAGCTTTTAGGAAATGTTTATAGGTATGTTATAACATTTTTACGATTTTAGTTGAGGGTTTTATGCCCTTTTACATGCATTTCACAACCAGGGATGTTCTGTAAAATCAAGTTGGTCTATATTTTCAGTGCTACTTGCATGGAACAGTACTGCTAAGCTAAGTTTAGCTTATCAGTACCATGTCCACAATATTGCAGTAATTTAAGAGGACAACAACAGGACATGATTCTTTGTACTGCTACCTGAATCTTGTGCCGTAGTTCTGTTTATTGTGCTGCTAAAGTACTGCAGATTGGAGCTAATTTGCATATTTTAGTAAGAATTACTGTCACACCCAGGTTATCATACTGTTTGAGAACTGCTATAAACAATTGAAAAATATAGCTGTAATACTGCCAAACTATTGCCCACCTCTCTGTTTTATACCATTAAGAAATACCACAGCTGTTATTTTCATAATCAGGATCACAGGGAACTGAAGAAACCAAAACTACAGTTTTCACTGACACTCCTGAACCCCCTGTGGCAATACGAGGCAAATCACAAAGCCTTTTGGCTATCACACATAATTGGTTTTTTTTATTCATATGAAATATTACAATACTTCAATACGTTCTAACATACTATCTAATTACTATACAACAGTACCGGGACGATACCATGAGGAGCAAAAGACAATGACTACCCCATGGCCAATACATGAAGATGCACAATGTTAAACAAAAATACAGAGGAAATTAATTAAGCTAAAATAAATATTGCCTACGAATACACAATGAAACTGAAAACAAAGTAGTAATTTTGGTTTAGTTGAGCCCATCCAGTCAGTAGTCTAGGTACTACAAATTTTTCAAACGCCTCAACTTTATTGGCATTTTCATTATTTTCCCTTATCATCATTTCTTGTTTTTTTTCTCAGGAAATCAGATCAACTGAGTAATGCTGCAGAATGTTATAAAGCCAGTCTCAAATCAAACCCATTTCTGTGGACTTCTTTTGAAAGTCTTTGTCAAATGGGTAGGTACTAGTTTCAGTAAAAAAGGTACTAGTTTCTCCATATTTGATATGCAGTATGCAGGTATTCTTTATCATACACGTGTATCTCCACTAGATTTTTGAATTGTGAAGAAGTAAAATGGAACTATTAGCCATTCTAAAAAGAAATTGATCAAATGATTTATTTATACATTTTATGAATTTATGGCGATTTTTGGTTCTCTTAATACGTAAGTGTTTAAAGGTCATATATACCTTTAAAAGTAATGATAATAATAATAAGACCTTTCTGCTAGATCAAGCAATACTTTCCCACAGATTTTTATGATATTGGTAAAATTTGTTTACTTTAAGATAGATACTATAAGAGGCAGATGCAAAAAACGGAAACTTTTCTTTGCACACTTCTATTTTTATGAAAGGTTCAACTGAGTGGCGGTTTTTATCAGTTTTATACACAGTCCGAAATTTGTCATCTTTCAACAAAATATAAAACTGTAGGGTGATTCAGACTCTTGTAGAATAGCTAAAAGGCCTTTTCATGTGCTGAAGTGTATTGTAGAACCATAAATATTTAAAAAGCCATAAATATTGAATGTCACGCACTTTCATTTTTTAAATCTTATTTACTTTTTCAGGTGAGAAAGTTGATGCCCAAGACTACTTCAAAACATCAACATCAGGAAATAAGCACAACCAAGGATTACTTCCTTATCCAACTCGAATATTGAGTAATTCATCAACCAAAACACAAACTGTATTATCAGACTCCAAAACGAACTGTCAGTATGACTCTGTGTCGTCTGAAAATCTTGACCCTTCTCATGACGTAGCTATGACGTCAGCACCATTGATGACGTCAACAGTGGTCTCGAAGCCAGGACAGAATCAGATATCGAAATCTTCAGGGGATGGTGAAATGCCACCACCCTCGATAAGTGCACCAAATCGCGAGCAAGCAAGATCGAAAGTGGGAAGAAATTTGCTCGGAGCTACTGCATCATCTAATAGTCCTTTTACACCAAAGTATAAACTTACGTTTTTCAGTATTTTCTTTGTTTTCCCATTGGGTAACGATAGAAGTTCCTCTTGTTTCTTGTTGTGCAATTGTACACAAATAAACAAGTAATAAAGTAAGATATAAGCACTTTGATATTAAACTTGTTTAAAGGGGCTCCGTCGTCAAAATGTAAACAAAACGATGATTATTGCAGTTTTTTGAAAGGTGCTATCATAAAGGATTTTCCTATTTTTTTTTCAAAACGAAAGTTGCTGTTGGGACATTAATCATTGTACTTCACTAAGGAACAAACCAAACATTCATATCTTCTACGATTGCTCAGATATAAGTGGATTTTTAACGGTCACTTTTTGGTGGCTTGGGTGAAGCCACCAAACAAACAAACTTCAGAAGACAATGGATGAACAATGGATAATTGGTGACACATGCGAGTTTACGGATTTGTTTGCTGTTTGACGACGGAGCCCCTTTAAGAACGATGTTTTGAGCATAGCTCGTTATCAAGCCTCTGCGTTATCATTTGTTGACATATTTTCATGTTATTTTAATTTCCTCAGTTTTATCTTGTGTTGCACTTATTCAATTTTGAGACGTTTTCATTTGTCCTTTAAATGTTCAGTTTACCTTTCATTCAGTTTTATTGTTGAATCAAAGCAGAATTTCTGAATTAAGAGTAATCATCTATGACTTCTTATATGCTCAACATTATTTGCTTTTATATATGACTACACAAGAATTTCTTAGATAAGGCGTCACCACAAGAAATTTTTGAAGTACTTTCTAACATTCAACCACGTAAAGTGCTTTTATTATAGTAATGTCACTTATCTCTTTCAGCTTTGGCGTTTTACCGCAAGATACACCCCCTGCGGAGGCATTATCGTCAGATTTCATCACTCCATCGCCGACTGCGATTTTAGATAACAGAATGCCGTCAGCCCCAGCTAAAAAGGTGAGTCTTCTAGCGTATGACATCTAAAATCGCATTGTTTACTGAAGGAAAATCCTGACAGGAAATGCACTGTAAGTGTCATGCTCAGAAAGTATACACAAATGATTCGTGGTACAAAATTTGAAAATAGCCCTAGATAACGGACTCATCATATTAAACTCATAAACGCAACAAAAACACCGAAATCAATAGAAAGAAGACTATTAACTCCTGTAAAAGAAACAATAACCAAAATAAGCCTGTAACAAGAGAAAAACTGTTAAATCCTGTAAGACAAAACCGAATTAACCTTAAAACCAGAAAGGAAAGAAATAAGTTAGTAACTCACCAGTAACTGCTGAAAAGATAAACATGGAAATCATCAAATACTCATTTCATCGCACTCTCATCAGTTTGGTTCGTGCGAAGAACAAATTACCAATAAAAACAAGCCACTTTTATAGCAGACGAACAAAACAAAACCAAAAATATACACAACTATCTGCACCAGCCAAGAATGTTAGCCCACTGCTGTATGACATCTAAAATTCCATCAATAGGAAATGCACTGTAATTTTCATGTATACAAAGTTTATAATAGGGTGTTCAGGCGACCAACCAAAAAAGTGAGTCCACTGTTGTACGAGTTTGGTACTGTCAAAATTTTCCTCCTTTTTCAAAATCTGAGACAGACTTTGAATTACTCACGTTCTGTTTATAACGAAACGAAACGAAGAATTAATCTCGAAGACCGCAAAAAAATGCTATTATATTTCAGTTAGTTTTATAGACTGAAATAGATATCTTGAAAATTTGTTCAAATCTACGAGAGCACTGCCTTGCGCAGATTTGCCAGTCTTTGGTAAGTTCATTTGTTTTATAGATTGGAATAGATCTCCTGAAAAATTGTTCAATCGATGAGAGCACTGCTCTGTTTAACTTACCAGTGAAATTTACATCCAGGGACTAGGAAGCGAGTAGCTCAATTTAAATCAGGTGATAAAAGGTTCTCTTGAAAGTGTTATTTCCTTTAAAGCATTAAAGCACCGTGAAAATGAACTTAATTAATGCCATGTACTTTGAGTGGCTCCAGCAAATTGTAATTGTGTTTATTTCTGCCAACAAGCAGCTGGTAATGGCATGTTGTGAAAACCGGACTCTAGGAACTCTGAGACCCCTAAGACCTTTAAGTATTAAAAGGACCCTTGACACCCAAGGGTCATCACCCTCGACACCCAAGGGTCATCACCACAAGCAAACAGTATGCCAATGTCATCAAGCTATCAGACAAGATCTTGCGTATCGTAACCTTCCCCTCTTCTATCCTGCGAATTTCCGCTCGTTCAAACCAACAGCAAGACGCCATGAATCTTGAAGAGAGTTTTGAAAATAGTACGACTGGGATTCTCGAAATTGTACTTCTAAGGGCCTGTTTATATGAGGGAAAACACCTCACCTGCCAGACCAGGGGCTGACAGCCAAGGTAAATTTCATCCACTGTTTATATGAGATTTGTTACCTCGCCTGTCAACCCCGGGGTTGAGAGGCGAGATGGAGTAAAATCTCCCATCCGTGAAATCAGAACGAATTAACCAATAGAAACCAAGGAAGACAGCCAACAAACCTCACCATACCGGTAGTGTCTCGTTTATATGGAAAAATTTCACCTCACCCAAGTGAGATTCCACCTCTGGTGAGGCGATATCTCACCATACTGGTGGTATCGCGTTTGTCATATAAAGGTGAAGTAAAAAAAAAACAACGGGATTCTATAGGTAGGAGAAATCTCGCCTGTCAGCCCCGAGTCTGGCAGGTGAGATGTTTTCTCCCATATAAACAGGCTCTAAATAGAATAAAATCTCTGCATGATTTCTTGCGTTGGTTTGGACGAGTGGAAGTTTGTTGGATGGAAGAGAGGAAGCTTACGATACCCAATCCTCTGTTTGACAGCTTGACGATGACCCTCTGGTTTCAAGGGTCTTTTTCATCTTCAGTGCTTAAATTTAATTCAAACTTTATTCATAAGAAATACATAATACAATGTACTGTAAAACTTATACGACTCAGAAAAAGCAAAGCTTATCTAGTCTGAGCCGCTTTGAGAACAAAAACAAGCGAAATATATACAAAACGTAACGAGAAGAATAGTAGTAGCAAACTGGTAAAAGTATAATGGTTAATATTATAAAGCGTTAAAGGTTAAGTCATTTTGTATTTGATTTAATTTGTTGTTTTTTGTTTCTTTATTTTATTGGTATTGAAGGAGTCTAAGATTTTTTATTTCGTTAGAAAATGATTTTACGTTATTGATATGTTTTATTTTATCTGGGAGGTTATTCCAGAGTCTTGCACCTTTGTTTTTAAGCGTTTGGTC
>REGL01001313.1:43794-88390 GCA_004194395.1 Aurelia aurita complex sp. Pacific
AAAAAGTTTCTTCAAGATGTCAAGAAAGCCATTTTTAAATATTATGCGAATGATCCTGATAAATCCTATGACAGCATAACTAGTACTTTCCGAAACTTGGTTGAAAAACATGCGCCGTTAAAATCAAAAGTTCAGAGAGGAAACTCGGCCCCTTTTATGACACCAGAATTGAATAGGGCAATTTACACTCGATCTAGATTGAAAAAGAAATATAACAAAAATCCCACATATGAAAATAAGACAAAGTTTAAAAAGCAACGTAACAAATGTGTTGCACTGCGGAGAAAAGCCATCAAAAATCATTTTAATAAAGCTACTAAAAATGGTCTGATATCTAATAAAGCTTTTTGGGATCTTGTCAAACCATTTTTATCCAACAAAGGAGCACTAGTTGGCTCAGATATCTCTCTTGTTAAAGACAAAAAAATCATAACCGATGATAAAGAATTAACTGAATTATTTAATGATTATTACGTAAATATTGTAGAGAACACTAGTGGTAAGAAACCTTGTGGTGTTGCTGATACAACAGACATTGATGATGATAGGGACATCGTTAGATTGATCGTAGAAAAGCACAAGAACCACCCAAGTGTTATAGCCATAGTACAAAACCCAGATTGCAATGTTGAAACCTTTTCTTTCAAGGAAATAGAAGCTCGGGATGTTGCAATATTGTTAAAAAGTTTGGATGGGAGAAAATCCACAGGTGAGGATCAAATACCCCCAAAGCTAGTATCACTTGCTGCAAATGAGCTTACAATTCCATTAACCAATGCTATTAACTGTAGTATACGTAATTTTAGATTTCCAGAAAATGCGAAAAAAGCAGCGGTTTGCCCCTTGGACAAAGGGGAGCTGAATCGCACTGTTGAAAGAAATTATCGTCCTGTCAGTGTTCTAAATACTTTTTCAAAAATTTACGAAAAAGCCTTAAAACAACAGCTTATCTCACATCTAGATAAAACACTCTCTATTTTTATATCGGCTTACAGAAAAGCATACAGTACACAACATGTGTTGATAAATCTAGTGGAAGAATGGAGGGCAAAACTTGACAAAGATTTCGTCGTAGGAGCAATCTTCATGGATCTCTCAAAGGCCTTTGACTGTATTCCACATGATCTAATCATAGCAAAATTACATGCATACGGTTTTGATGAAAATGCGTTAGTTCTTATATATTCCTATTTAAAACGTCGAAAACAATGTGTCCGGATAAATAATTCAAATAGTTCCTTAAAATATGTTGTATCAGGAGTTCCACAGGGTTCTGTGCTTGGTCCAATTTTATTTAATTTCTTTATAAATGATCTTTTTCTGAATATAAAGCAGGCAACCCTTCATAATTATGCTGATGATAATACACTTTCATATTTTTCCAAAACTATGCCCGAGCTTGTCAGAGTTTTGGAGAATGAAAGCAATGTTGCTTTAACTTGGCTAGAACAGAATGAAATGATTGCTAACCCTGAGAAATTTCATGCTTTGTTAGTAAGAAAGGATCGGAAAGATACTAGTGGACAAAATATAAGCTTTCAAGGTCATGAAATCAAATCAGAAGAAACTGTAAAACTTTTGGGAGTTACTCTGGATAACAAATTGAGCTTTGATAAGCACATATCAAATCTTTGTAAAAAAGCTGCGACACAACTAAACGTTTTGAAAAGACTGAGATCATTTATTGGTTTTGAGCAGAAAAAGGTACTTGTACAAAGCTTTGTTTACTCTAACTTTAATTATTGTCCGTTAGTTTGGTATTTTTCTTCCATGAAGTCGCTTCATAAAATTGAAAAGTTACAAGATCGTGCACTAAGATTTCTTTACAATGATCATAAGAGCTCATATGATGATTTGAGACAAAAGTCAGGAAGATGTACTATGCAAGTCTCGCGTCAAAGAACTCTTTGCATTGAAATTTACAAAACATTGAATAATCTAAATCCACCATTCATGAAAAATTTCTTCAAATTCAGATCTTCGCAATATTCTACCAGAAATCCTTATGACTTAAAACATATAAGACCAAATCAAGTAACTTTTGGTTCAAACAGTCTTGAGTCCGTTGGCCCTCAAATATGGAATGACCTACCAATCAAAATGAAATCCGCAGAAAACTTGAAAAGCTTTAAACTTTTGATAAAGCAATGGAATGGCCCAAAATGCAAATGTAGCGCCTGCAGTAGTTTTAATTTTATTCAGCATTAAGTTTCTTATACATTTTAATTTCATTCGATTTAGATTAGTTAACTTTGTATATATTGTATATATATTGTTTAGCTATGTAAATATCGAATTAAAATAAATGAACAACAACAACGTGTCTGGGTGATCGCTTCCACGTGAATTATTGAGCGTGACCACATGATCAGTTACTTTAAAAAATCGCACTTTTACCAATTAATTCTGGCACAAATAGAAAACATTTTTTCAAAGGTTAATAGTCTTGCATTAAGCTACTGGCCCATTTTGTGAGTTTTTGAAAAAATGTCCTCTACAACCTATCAACGACATTATTCAGATTTGAAAATCGATTTAAAGAAATGAAATGCTTTGTGTAGTGGAATGAAATGATCGCAGGGGTCTCATGCTAGCATGCTAGATATTTCTTTTATCACTGGCAAAAATATTCAGCTCCCCCCCCCCAGAAACCATCGATTCTTGTCACCAGCAACAAAAATCGCTAGTTTGCGCAAGGCTTCATCCGCAAGAGTTGCTGATGGCTGTTTCTAACTTTCTAGAAATTTGCTCACTTTGGTTCTTATTAGACTCTAAATTTTGAAAGTGGAATTTTGTCATGCAAGTTACGTGTTACTTGCTTCTTGTGATCTTGACATGCCTTTTCCTTGAAGATGGTTTAATGCAACTACTGCAAGACATTGGTAAGGCATACTTTGCATTGGCATCATATGACTGCAAGAGAGCTGTTGCCTTATTCGAGGCATTACCTTCTCATCAGTTGAACACTTGCTGGGTACTGCAACAAATTGGAACTGCCTATTTCGAAATGGCTGATTACCACCAGGTACGCAAACACCAGGCATGCAAATACAGTAAATCCCCGCATATAAGAACCAACAAAAATAAGAACCTAGAGGCTGTTTTTCCTAAATTATGCACCCCATAATTAAGAACCTGTTTCAGTTTGATGAAAAATATGTTCTTTTTGCAGTGGCAGCAAAGTTGATTTTGAATTGTCATATTATTAAGTTAATTTTTGTCCCAGTTGGCTGTTAAAGTTTGAATCTCCTCCCCTGCTTTTTGTAAGCTTAGAATTGGGTATTTGGTACATAATTACTTTACCAAAACAAATAAAAGGGCTGGAAATCTTTGGTGAAGATCCTAAAGCGGCCTACGTAAGACACTCTTCAAATAAGAACCTTTATACCTTGAAATTGCTCTTGGTACCTTTAAAATAAGAACCTATTCCAGCCTGGATTTCAAAGAAGTAGGTTCTTATATGCGGGGATTTACTGTATTATATTCATTTGCAAGTAAATCAAGATTGTTTTAGTTCCTTATTCGTTACTTGTGATTTAGGAGGGGCCTTGAAAGAAGGCGAATGCTAATAAGCATTGGTTTCGAATCTTTAAAAAGGTCGGTGTAAACTTCTATGACCTATTTCTTTGAACTGAATGGCTTCAAGACTTGTTCATCCTCCCAAAAAGATAACACGTGCTAAAGTGTGCAGAAGTCATTACTGTAAGGCCCGTGTAAGGCAGAAATGTTAGGAAATTTTGGTTGTGATTTTGGGCACGTTTTGAAAGAAGGTTTCTTGAAGTTGCTCTCTCGAGAAAATCCTTCATAATTTCCCAATGAAGTGGCCGATTTCAGCCAGGTAACGTTTAAAGTAGATTTGAACATGTTTGCCATTAAATTATATATTTGCCGATATCATCGTCTTGATATCCAGCGAGCTGTGGCCTTTCAAACGGGGATTGTTTTTATTGATTCACCCAATAGTAAAGAAGAACTCTCATAAGAATTGGATGAAAGGATAAAGAGAACTAGAACACGATGGATGGATGGATGCCTTTCAGAAAGTTCTTCAGACTAGCATGAACTAAACGCTGCATTAAAGATGCCATCTTTTTTATTCATTGATCGGTAGATCAATTTATTGATGAAATGTAATGATAATTGAAAGTTCTCTTCGTTTTAGGCAGAGCAAAAGTTTGTAGAGCTTCGATCACTTGATAAATTTCACATGGGTGGTAAGTGAAGTATTATTTAGGGTCTGTTTATATGAGGAAAAACACTTCACCTGCTAGACCCGGGGCTGACAGGCGAGGTAAATTTTAGCCACTGTTTATATGAGGTATTTTACCTTTCCTGTCAGCCCCGGGGCTGAGAGGCGAGTTTAGCTATTCTAAAAAAAAATATGAATCGAATGATATGTTGATACATTTTGTAGAATTTTCGAATGTGCACCAAAGGAATAGAAGCCCTAAAGCACCTCAATCGAACCTTTCGTATAAAATTTTTACAAAATATCACCTCACCATATCGGTGGTGCTTCGTTTATATGGACAAATTTCACCTCACCCAGGTGAGATTCCACCTCTGGTGAGGCGATATCTCACTATACCGGTGGTGCTGCGCTTGTCATATAAACGCGAAATTATAAAGCAATGGGATTCTATAGGAAGGAAGAATCTCGCCTGTCAGCCCCGGGGCTGGCAGGTGAGGTGTTTTTCCCCATATGAACAGGCCCTTAGTCTCAGCAATTAAAGGATGTATGTCCTACTTTAGATCCTGCCACTTTGTCATGAAAGTTTTTATTCTTGTTATTCACCAAAAAATTGGAAAAAATTTAACCATTCTCCAGCAGACTTTCATCTGAAGACACATCAATATTCACATTGAGATTGGATGTAAGTTTCCTCTAAAGCAACAAGAAACAAATTCAACTGAATTTTGTCTTCCCCAGGATTGAAACAATTTCAGTACTAGATTTGTCTCAGTTGTTGCTCTCCTCAGTAGTTTCAAAATGTGAATTTCCTGTCCCAGTTTATAAATCCAACAAATCGTATGAGTTTTGAATATTTTTATATGCAAGTTACGTTGATATTAGAGTGATTTAGGAGGGAGAAATTGTTGAATTAGTCATCAGGCCTATGTCTCACAATTTTTCAACTTTTATCAGACTTACTTGACCCACCAATTATTTTTCCAACTTTCACAGGCATGGATATTTATTCGACACTACTTTGGTTTATGAAGAAGGAAGGTTCTCTTTCATCGGTTGCTTTGGATTTAGTGGAACTCGATCGCTTATCCCCTTACGTTAGTAAATTTATTCATGTTTGCTGTGACTTCCTAGACTAACTACTGCAGTCCCAATTTCCGCTTCGTTCATTGAATTGGATGACGGCACTATGCTTCAAGTGGTTTTAGCGTCCATCAGTCTATCAATAGTGATAACTACGAACGTGTAATCAGTCTAGAGACTTCTTAGTATAGATGTATTTTCCGTGGTTCCATGTTTCTATCCTTTGCTACAGATTTTTCAATGATTTTCTTTCCCTGATTTGCTCACTTCATTTTCATTCGTTTCATTCATTGTAATTAATTTAGGGAGGGTTACCCTTCAGCTAAGGCTGATTTTCAAGGGGCCCTCCAGTAAAAACTTTTAATTACAATATACAATAAATTAAATCTACATTATAAAAAACCATAAAGCTAAAAACCTACTTACAATGATTATACAATATTTACAATAAAAGAAAAGTCAACCCTCAATAGAATGTTTAAAACTATTAAGGGAGGAGGCCTTCTTTGACTTACTCCAAGCTCATTCTTTTTTAGGCTTGGAGTGCAATGGGCAATTGTTTCAGTTTACAAAAAGAACACGACTCAGCCATCAAATTCCTACAACGAGCAATCCAATTGGATCCTGATTTCACATATGCTTACACGTTACTTGGTCATGAATATGTTCTCACAGAAGAACTCGATAAAGGACTCTCATGTTTTAGAACTTCTATTCGCTTAGACAGCAGACATTACAATGCTTGGTATGGAATTGCAATGATTTACTATAAACAAGAAAATTATCCTATTGCGGAAAAACAGTTCTTGAAGGCATTGCAGATTAATCCAAAGAATTCTGTTCTTCTTTGTCATTTAGCTGTGGTAAGTTTATTCTTTTTGTTACCCTTGAATTTGTCACTCCTAGTGCAGCTGTTGTTTAGCAGTTAAATCCAATGCAGATTATCAGCTTATAAGGGGGCTTTATGAGAACTTATTTTGATTCGAATCAAAGATCTCAGGCTCATGAATTTGAAACTGAATCAAGGTTTTGAAAGACATATCCTCCGGAAAATGTGACATCATTCAATCGTCAAGGAGTGAAAGTAATAAACTGAATGCATATAGTTGCTTTGCTCCAAGTGTATGCTCCGTTTAATGCTACGTAAGAGAGGAATAAAAGATAGTGTTCCTTTTGTCAGAGATGAAGAATTACACCACAGGCTATTTACTTTTAGAACTACTTCAAACTACATCTGCCTCTTGTTTTGCTTTTTCCTTTCATTTTAAATGATTCCTTCCTACCCTCTCGTTGGTCACTCGTAATTCCCCTGACCTTCTTCGTTTACTCCAGAAAGCAATTTCAACTGATTTCCTTAGTTGAAGGAACGGCGTATGAAACAGAAAATTGATTGTGAAACGTGCTTGTGAAATATGATTGAGGAATATTGAAGAGTTAGCAGTTACCTATGGTCATGAGCAATGTTTTAATGGTTTCCACAGATGCATTTCTGTACCGGGTGAGTGAATAAAAAGGCCCGGCGTTTGAAAAAATGCTGCTCCCTCAATATCAAAGCAATAATATTAAAAACTATCTTGTTTTATTCCCAATATGTCCAATTAGGCGCAGTAATTTACCAGGCTTTAATCGGCCATTCCTTCTCGTCGATATGAGAGATTTTCTACAGAAAGCCTCTTTCGAAAACCTGCAAAAATGAAGGAAAACAACAAACAAAATTTCCCTTTGTTTCCCTTCCTGGCAATAATGACTGCATTTTGTCCCCTTGGGAGAATGGAATCCCCCTGAGTAAGTTATTCACACTAGAGGGTAGACTTTTTCATTCCCACAAGGGGATAGCACGTGCCAAAGCGTTCTCAAGTCATTGATGTAAGATAAACACATTAGGGGAACTTGCTCGTGATTTTAGCGTGTTTTTCAAGGNTTCGAAAACCTGCAAAAATGAAGGAAAACAACAAACAAAATTTCCCTTTGTTTCCCTTCCTGGCAATAATGACTGCATTTTGTCCCCTTGGGAGAATGGAATCCCCCTGAGTAAGTTATTCACACTAGAGGGTAGACTTTTTCATTCCCACAAGGGGATAGCACGTGCCAAAGCGTTCTCAAGTCATTGATGTAAGATAAACACATTAGGGGAACTTGCTCGTGATTTTAGCGTGTTTTTCAAGGTTTCTCGAAGGGACATTTTTTAGAAAATCCCTTGTAAAATCTTAACGGAGCGACCGATTTCAGCCAGGAAAAATTCTAAAAATTATTGAACATGTTAGCTATTCAAGTATATATTGGAAAATATCATTGCTCATATATTCAGGGAGCAGTAGCCTTTCAAACGCAGGACCTTTTTTTGCCTCACCCAGTACATGCGTTGAAAAATCGAAATGATGGATTCCGACAGGTTTTGTTGGTTCTCATGATTAATTGTGATAGATGTAAGGACTCTCTTTCAGGATCAATTCCTTTGCAAAACAGAACAGTTTTGAATCATTGTTACGCTCATTTTTTTACATTTATTCATAGACACAGCATGCGATGAAGAAGGATATACAAGCATTGCAGACTGTCAACAAAGCAATTCATTTAATGCCAAAGAATGCATTATGTAAATACCATAAAGCATCATTCTTATGCACTCTTGAAAGATACGAGGTAAGTCAGATATTTTCATAAAGGTTTTTAATGTAAATTTCATTACCATTTCGTTCATTCATTCATTCATTCATTTATTCATTCATTCATTCATTCATTCATTCGTACGCACACTCATACGCACATTCGTTCACTAAGACTTTCACTGAAACATTTATTTGTGTTTAAAAAAACATTTTGGTAAAACATATAACTAGAAACGTGATGAAGAGAGGTTGGACGACAAAAAATACTAAGATATACTTTAACACACTGAGGCCTTTCGGTTTCGGACTTGTGTCCTAATCAGGAGTGTGATTTCGAATGTACTTGTGTTTTATATTATTGCAGCATTTATTGAGGGTCCTGCAACATTCGTTCGTTCGTTTATCCATTCATTCATTCATTCATTCATTCATTCATTCGCTCGTTTTTTTTCATCAAGATATTGATCAGTTGAAACGTTTTTGGTTCATTTACTTCTTCCTTCTTTTGCCCGTTTTCTCTTTCAGCCATCCCATACTTTTCCAATTTCTTTACTTATTGTTGTCTAATTTTTCTTTGTGATATTCACATTTCAATCCCGTTTAAGAGTTCTCTGCATAGAAGTTTTTAAGACTTTAAACAATTTAAACCCCTCTTTCATGCACGATATTTTCAAAATAAAATCTTCCAAATTCTCATGACGTAACTCCAATGACTTACAGCATTATAGACCAAATCAAGTCACCTTTGGGTCCAACAGCCTTCTATCATTGGGACCTCACATCTGGAATACACTGCTAATGAAATGAAATCGGCCGAAAACCTAAACAGTTTTAAAAATATGATAAGGAAGTGGGATGGCCCAGACTGTAAATGTAGTGCCTGTCAATATGTATCAATGAACTAGTTTTCTTTATTTAGTTAGATTATCAAAATACTGTAAAAATATTTATTTATGTAATTATATATATCTATCGATTTAGATTAGTTTACTTTGTACATTTGTATATAAGCTAAAGTATGTACATAATCGATATAAAATAATTTGACAAACAAACAAACAAATCAATCTTTTGCTATCTATGAATTTGTTTTCTCGTTCATTCATTTGCTAATTCTATCTTTCATTCATTCATGCACCTCTTTGTTCATTTGGGATTGTTTTTAATTTTATTCCTGCATATTTCATTGAGCTCTTAATTTTTCTATTAAGTTATTTCGTTGTTTCAGGAAGCGCTGACTGAACTAGAAGAACTTCGGAAGCTCGTCCCAAGAGAAGCATTAGTATACTTTTTATTTGGTAAGGTAAGTAAAATACGCTTAAACTAAATTGCTTCGTCAAGGGACAGCACACTTCTCAAATCGCCTGTGAAATGTTATGGTTATTGTCTACAAGCTGCTATTGGGACTGTAGTTCACTAAGATGGTTATTTTTGTTAATTTTGTGAGAACGAAGCCTGGCAAAAGATCTGTTGCAATTTAGGGCAGTTGTGTACAGGCTTTGCGCACATTACCATGGTTTCCCTGCCTTATGATTCTTGTTTAGAACAATTTACAGTCATTCGCATGGCTAAAAAATCTTGTCATGTTTATGTTTACAAGGCCTGTACCGTAAGTGACTTTATAGATAGCTTTCTCCATCGCCATTTTGCACTCTCCTTCAGAAATTACAGGAGCATTTTCTGATACCTCAAAGCTCGCGTTAGATTGGAAGAATATCTGGATAGTTGCCAATGGTTTTAACCTACGTTGTACTTCACCTTTAAAATACGTATCAATATTCTACGTGTGTTTTTTAACATCTCATAACACCTGGGTGTGTGTTTTAAACATCAACAATTTTTTGTACTAAGATCATTTATTTATTATTTTATCTTTAAATTGCTATAGTACCACACGCAACGAACATATTTTTATTGTATCAATATTCTCTTCGTGTTAGAATTGCATTCAATATGCGATGGAAAAATCTCGCGAAATTATTGTTGCTGCAATTCCCTTATTTTTTACGCCTTCAACATCATTTGGAAGGAATCGATACTTTTTATTCCATTTGGGAGCGATAACTTTCCTGTTAAAACTAGTTTAGAAAATGCATCACTATAATTCTACGCATGTTAAATAGGTCGTACTTGAGTTTAGCTAAAAGCTAAAACTGCATTGCTAAGTTACAGGACGGACACTAGCGTTCATGGCTCAATATTGCGAGCAAGCCAGCTAAAACTTTCATAAAAGTTTCCTTAAATTGTAAGATTCTTGACGGAGGGCCCCTTGTAAATCAGCCTTTGCTGAATGGTTACCCTCCTACATTGAACATGGAGTAATTTTTGAACTAGCTAAGGTTATCAAGCTTCAACTGTCAATACTTTTCAAAATTATCATCACAAAAGTCATGACGATAGACCATTTATTTCAATAAAATAGCGGGTGAGGCAGAAAAAGTTCCCACTTTCGAAAATTCGTAGCACCACAACTACTTCATGGATTTGAATGATTCAAATGCTAGTTAAAAGCCAAAAGATTTTTGTGATTTTTGTCGTCTTCTTATGAGCACTGCAAATATAGGTAAATTTAACTTTACAAAAATTTCATGTTTTCAAAATGACTGAAAAAAAGCCTAGAACACTTGATCAAATCGTTAGGACTCTCNGTCAATACTTTTCAAAATTATCATCACAAAAGTTATGACGATAGACCATTTAATTTAATAAAATAGCGGGGGAGGCAGAAAAAGTTCCCACTTTCGAAAATTCGTAGCACCACAATTACTTCATGGATTGGAATGATTCAAATTCTAGTTAAAAGCCAAAAGATTTTTGTGATTTTTGTCGTCTTCTTACGAGCACTGCAAATATAGGTAAATTCAACTTTACAAAAATTTCATGTTTTCAAAATGACTGAAAAAGGGCCTAGAATACTTGATCAAATCGTTAGGACTCTCCTCGCACAGAACGATACACACGGGCGTTTCACTTCTCTCAAGAGTAATAAGACATAGATTCTCAAATAGATACTAAAGATTTTCAATCCCATCGCAATAAATGTTCAGACGATATCTCTCACCCATGAGAAATTACTTTTTCTCTGTTGTTCTTAGCGAGGAGTCTGTCATGATTTGATCATGTATTTTAGACCTTTTCCAGTCATTTTGCAGCAACAAAGTTTTCCCAAATTTGAATTTACCAATTTTTCCAATGCTTGTAACAAGGCGAGAAAAATCACAAAAATGCTTCGATCTTTTGGCTGTCAAGCAACTATTGATTCATTCCAATCCATCCAGTACTCTTGATGCTATGAATTTTCAAAAGTGGAAACTTTTTTCTGGCTCACCCGGTATTATTCAAATGATTCTTATTATCATTCTTTTGCAGATCTACCGAAAACGAGGCCAAGTGCATTTAGCACAAATGAACTTCTCTTGGGCAATGAGCCTTGATCCACAGGGTGCCAATAGTATGATAAAAGAAGCAAGATACATACAAGAAGAAGATGAGGAATTCCCCCCTCCGTTTAATTTAGATGAGAGCTCACTGGACCCAGATGAAGTCATGTCTGATTTAGAAGCACAGGAAGAAACATGGTTTACTGATAATGGCAACAGTAATAGTTTTACATAGAAATTATAGGACCTTATAATAATAGCTATCGTCTTTGAAGCATATCTTGGTGTCGAATCGTTGCAAAACTTTAAAATTAAATATGTAAAATGATATTACTCTATTTGTTCAGCTGAATTGATTGAAGGGAACTTTGTGTAAGTTATGATAATCCCACAGCGCGCATTTTTGGTATGGTAATTATTTTTGGAATTACAGCGTTTTTAAGTTTTATGAGACGATGTGCGAGAGGAGATATTTGATGCTTTGACAAACATTAATAGCTCCATAAATTCTAAACTGATTGAGAAAGATCAATATGACCAACACAAGAAGCATTCTTTTTTGAAGGTCTACAAGTTGGTAGCAAGCAAAATCTGTCGCTTTGATGGTTTACGATTTAGTAATTTGATCACGTCACAACTTCAAAACTACCAGAAATTTTTAAAATGCTGTTGTTCTGATAATGCTGAAGGTATCATAAATGCTGTCCCTGGGTTAATAGGAAATCAACTAGAGTTTCATTGGAGCAGTCCATAGCAATTCATTTGAAAGAATAGGACAATAACATTTTACGCGACTAATTTTAAAGTTTCACAAAGCAAGATTCGAATCCTATGCTCGTCTTTGATAATTATTCTCTTGATTTCAGCTCTCTATTTCTTTTGGTTTCATGATTCTGTTGTATCAAATGCTACACCTCGAAATGATACAACTTTAGTTTCAGGCGACCTCGACTTTATTTGGTTTTATCAAGTATTACTTATAATGATACTTGATTGGATTGACTTTTCCTAAAATGTAAGTGATCGGCTCAGTTTGATCAATGTTTCAGAAATTGAAATTGTAAAATATCGTTTTTCTTAGCTCAGGTATTATATTGCTTTCTAATGATACGGAAACTCTTGAAATGTTATTAGGTTTCCCCGTCAATGCTGGACACCAAAAAGTTTAAATCTGCATTATAGTGAACAAGCCATTCTTAATTATTTTTGGTCATATCAAGAAACAGGACTTTTGGCTAATTTCAGAAGGACTTATTGTACCTAAAATTATGGCAAAAATCTTGAAATCAAGTTCAAGCCTCAGTAAGATGATGGAATTAAAATTTTACAAATTGGTTACAAAGGTAGTCATGTACGATTTTTCACACAGTTCATACATTTTTCTGACGCACCTGGGAAGACTTGATGATATCAGCTTTTTCGTTCTTGATTTCAACTTTGTCTTTATTCTGGTTTTGTTCAGTTGTATCTAATGCGACAACAAGAAGGGATACAAGATGCAAGAGACCTCGGTACTGCCCCACAGTGTTTCCACTGAATCAGTAGAGCAATCATTTTCACGTGGCATCTAATTTTGAAATTTTACACTCACAGCTTAGGCAACAAAATTTATGCTTAAGAATGGAAGATATTATACTGTTAGACCCACGCGGAGGTAACTTGATTTTAAGATTTTAGACACCAACTTTTAGTTATGATTTCAAGAGTCTTCAACAGCCATAAGGGAAACATAGTCTTTGTAGTAAACGATTCCTTTATCAGGGTCAACAGCTGCAGACAGCATCTCTTCCATTTCTTCTTGGGTAAATGGTTCTCCTAAATGGTTGGAGGAAGAAAATGGAGACTTCAGTCTGAAGACTTCAGACTCGAGTAAAGTACAAGCGGCATGCAGTAAAAACTAGGGTCTGTAGTTAGTTATAAGACCGTACTTTTTCATATTAGCCAATTCCCCTTGATTTATATATTCCCTTTATACAATATGTAAACATTGAATTTCAAATTATTACTATGGCGTAGGAAAAGACTTTGAGACCTATGTGAGTAATAGATTTCTTTCACTGTGTTTTAAGACCACTAGTATTTTCATATTTGCTTTGTGGTTATATGAGATTGTTGAAAATTATCTTTATTTTTCTGTCTTGTGATTCTATCACGATCCAAGTGAGACCTTTAGCTAAAGTCTGTGCTGTCTCAACTAGATGTCATATGAGATTTGCGATAACGCAAAATTACTCGTACAAACCTCTTGAATTTAATTTATTCGCAGGCGTTTTCACATGTAATCTATTTTAAGGCATACTTTAAATTGGAAAAAACTGCGACCAGAAAATCGACTTCTTTTTCACAAAGAATGGTTTCTGCAAGACAAAGCTTTGAGACATTACTCAAGTACCTTTTGAGTAATATGATACAGACACAAGTGAAAATAATTTAGAAATATGCTGAGGACGGATTAACTTATATTTCCATGAGTTGGGTTTGTTATAAGAGACATGTGGGGGTTCTTCCATTGTAAAGGTACCTGGGGATGTGCCGCAACGAAGAGTATACTTTTTCGGACTTCCAGCCTTGCCAATGGTATACTTTTTTGCAATTTTGGTATAGCCAAGGGTATCATTGTGACAATATTGGTCTTGCGAACGGTCATGATATCATATATGGTACAAATTTGACCAGAGATTGGTCCAGAGAATGGTGAAATTGGTCCAGCCAAGGGTACCATTTTCGTAAAAATTAGTCTAGCCTACGGTACCATTTTGAATATGCTCGCGGCATACCCCTACCCAAAATTCATACTTTTATTTTCTATTTCATAGATCCGAGGCTGTATCACATTGAGGCTAATTGATTTATTGATCAATCAACCTGGTGTGGTTGTTGCTAAGTTGATCGTAATCAATAATCAAAATTGTTTATTTCAAAATGGCCGATGAAAAGGAGAGAGAGAAGTCGGATTTGGAAAACACGACCGCAGATTTACAGAAAAGAATTGCTGATGCTTTTGATATCTTCGATCATGAGTCAAATAAAACTGTTGATGTTAGGTAAGGCTTCTTGTAGGCTATTCCAGTTCCAAATTGTCAATCATTTCAAAAATTCACAACAGCAGCAAGCACACCACCACCTCAGCCAGCACTAGCAGGATTTTTTTTATTGACGGATGATGGGCCTAACAAACAGTTCAGTTTTTTCACTTTAAAATTCCACAAAATACAAACAAAAACTCGTTAAGCAAACAACATTAAAGTAAAACTACAAAAAATTACAGTAGGCCTAACAACAAGTAGTTTCATCTGGTTGTTTGAAACAATAATAATGATAAGGTTTTTAGTTTTGGCACCAAAGCTGATAAGCAAATAATGAAAAGAAAGCGAAATAAAAGATAGGTGTGAGTTTTTTCACCATCCAGATCTTTTTCTGTGTTTCGCATTCTTGTCGGCAGGAGCCAATTGAAATATAATAGATATACCACTAATTGCTTTCTATCTATTGAAGTCATCCTTTGCTTGCATACAACAAACAATGGCAGCAAATAACAATAATTCTGCTACATGAAACAGCATTAGGGATAGGCAAAAAATTTAGTTATGTCCCATTTGGAAAGGGGTTTCTTCTTCATTTGCAGTTAGAGTCACAGTGAAATTAAAAGTGCGTGGAGGATTATTCCCATGTCAAATTTTCCAATCTGGTATGTGGCTAGCAGAAACAAGGGCAGATTTTGTAATACAATAGCACGAGTTGCTTTTGTTGACACCTTAATTCAACTCGATTAGCGACTGCAGACAAAGAAAATTCTCTCAACCAGCAATTCAAAACAAACAAAGCAGCAAAAGATTCTTTGAAAACCAGGTAGCTAGCTCGCTCGTTGTGCATTCCAGAAACTGTTTTTAAGGGCAAACATGAGCATAGATCGAAAGAAGAAGGATGCATCTACACATCTGCCGCGGGCATTTTATTTGTTTGGTTCAAAAGCCGTTTAGGAGGCGATTCAATTCTCTTAATTTTTTGGGTGTTATCAAAACATTTACTGCTAAGCTTCTGGACCAAAGAAATAAAATGCCCACGGCAGATGTGTAGATATGTCCTTCTTCTTTCGATCTATGCTCATGTTTGCCCTTAAAAATAATTTCTGGAATGCACAGCGAGCGAGCTAGCTACCTGGGTTTCAGAGAAAATTTTGCGGCTTTGTTTGTTTTTAATTACTGGTTGAGAGAATTTCTTTTGTCTGTGATCGCTAATCGCTTTGAATTGAGGTGTCAACAAAAGCAACTCGTGCTATTGTATTACCAAATCTGCCCTTGTTGCTAGCAGACAAAACGTTGAGGCTTCCCTAATAGTACCCCATTTCTTCATCATGGACAAAAAGTAGGTTAGAAAGTGCTTTACTGATCAGTATGAAAGAATGTTACAAATTTTCCAGCAAGCGTGCCAAAGACATTACAAATTGTCACAAATTCTTAAACAGGAAAGCAACACCTGTCAATGTGCGCAACACCTGTATTGTATATTTTATATTCTTGAGTGGTTCATTATATTGATTCTGTCTTGATATTAATTTGTCTCACTTTCCTGCAGAGAGATTGGAACAATAGTCAGATCGTTAAATTGTTGCCCAAGTGAAGGAGAACTCAACGATATTCTTGCTGAGGTTAGTAGTTGAATTTGAAATTAGTTTCCCAGTTCGCACATTGTTCGGATATTGCCAATCAACTCGGATATCCCTTTCAAGGTTATGCCTAGTGCCATGCAGCAGAGGGTCTTTTTCAGTGATTTGTTTTATGTGGGCTGGAAATATCTCTAGCGATCTAAAGCTGATTAAAACCCATTATGCATGCCACATCCAGCCATTGGACCCCTAGTTTAAAGGAATTGAATCAGCATAAGATGGCAAGGTATATCCTATCTGTCAGAATTCCCTGACTCATGGTTCTGGACGGCACATCTGATTGGCTAACGTGGATGCAAAATGAAACTGATCACATGAGACATATTGTGCAACAGCAGGTCCTTTTAGTTTGTTGAGAGTGATAATTGATGACATGGATCTTTCTCACATGGGTCACATGATACACGGCAAAGCCGGTCTATTTACCATGATTCAATGCCTTTAAAATCCCTTCCGAAGGATGGCAAGATGAATTGCAATGTCAGGCCTCCGAGAGGTCATTCATCTGGAGTTAAACCTCATTCAACCAAGCGTAACTTCAATCACCCAACAGAAACTGCATTAGCCATTTGGCCACTCACCTCAGTTCAGCTAGCAGGAACATCCCTGCCATCGATTTTCATGTTTCATACTTGTCACAAATATCACACATCATGATGGACATCAGGGATTCTCAATTTGAAATAGGAAATTAAAGGGATGGGTGAAAACCCCTGATTCTTACAATTTTTACAATTAGATATGACGAGACTTTTTCAACAATCTTTCTGTCTTATTTCTTTAATTTTAGGTTGAGGAGGAGGAACCAACTGGATATATCAGATTTGAAAAATTTGAACCAGCAATGATGAAAATATTGCTAGAGAGAAAGTAAGTGGCACTTTTAGATATTTCAAACTCTTGAAGGAGAAGTTTGCAAAATCTTCATTCTGGGAGAGGTTTGTTTACAGTTATGTGTCCAAGCCCTTTAAATTTGTTTAATTAATTTCTGCCTCAAAGCAAATTATGGTATTTGCAGACCAAAGCTCTGGGATCAGTTTTATGCTAGTTTATATCTTTAATTTAATGTCACAAGAAGCAGAATTAATTTGTTTTAATGATAGTTTCTTTTTCCTTTTCTAGATATAAACCTGCAAATGAAGAGCAACTTTTGAAGGCATTCTCTGTGAGTATGCAATGATACCCAAAGAATGTTGAAATATTAGAATAAACAATTATTTTGATGTCATGAAAAACTAAAATGAGAAGCAATTGTATTATTCAGTTTCACTGTATAGAGCTTTAAGCATTAATGTTCATTGATTTCTCAGTTTTACAAACTTTCATAACTTTTAATGCATCTCAGCTTACTTTTAGTTGACATCAACAAAATATAATGCAAAGTTTCCATCCTTAGAAATTAGTATCTTAGTATGCATAATGTGTTGCCTATATTGCTAAATGACAATTGATCCCTTCTTTTCGCAGGTTTTAGACCAGGATTCGAAAGGATACTTGACAGTTGAAGATTTACAAAAAGTAATGACAGAAGAAGGTTTGTAAAATTTTCTTCACTGCGAATGTAAATATTGTTTGTTAATCTGCAAGTTCTGCTTTGAAAATAGCCTCAGATAACGGACTCATTGTACTAAAAATTCATAGACGCGACAAACATCATAATTTGTAGAAAGAAAACTGTTAACTCCTGAGAAATAACAACAACCAAAATAAACCCGTAACTAGAGAGAAAACCGTTGAATCCTGCAAATGAGTTAATCTTAAAACCTGAAAGGAAGACATCAACCTGAAAGATCAAAACCTTTGGCGCCAACTCAAAACAATTGCAACGTGAAAACAACAGAACTGTTTATCCTTTATTTTGTGAAATTCACCCTTGCTGCCCTTGGTATATAAACACAGATTTTAAATGTTCTAGTGTCAGGAAGAAACACAGATTAAACTGAAGGGCATGACCTTCTAGATTCAAATCTTGATGCAATGATCTAAATTTTAGGAGACTGAACAGAGAAAAGAGTTTGATAAGTCTCCATTTTCTTCCTCCAACCATTTAGGAGAACCTTTTACCCAAGAGGAAATGGAAGAGATGCTGTCTGCAGCTGTTGACCCTGATAAAGGAATCGTTTATTACAAAGACTATGTTTCCCTTATGGCTGTTGAAGACTCTTGAAATCATAACTAAAAGTTGGTTTCTAAACTCTTAAAATCAAGTCACCTCCGCGTGCGTCTAACAGTATAATATCTTCCCATTCTTAAGCATAAATTTTGTTGCCTAAGCTGTGAGTGTAAAATTTTAAACAAGATGTAAATATAATACTTTTAATGTAGCAAAGGATTCTTTTATTTAATTCCTGACGAGATCAAACAAATTTTGCTTCCTCTAAGATCTTTTTGAAGAAGACTTGTGTCGAGCATCGTATATCTGATACTTTAATCACACAATATTTTTGCGCAATGATGTCTTGTTGAAATATAGAGCAAATTGGACAATTTCGTTTAAAAAGCAACTCCATTGATGTAAAAAGGTTTTTTGTAACATAATTTGTTAAATACAAACAAGGACAGATCATGTTATAACAGAACTCGCTACTCTCTATTGACACCTAGATACAAAGCAATTTGTGATTGCAGACAAAGGGACTTCCGTGATCGGTTGGTCAAGACATAAACAAAAACAAAGCAAGCCGCAAAAATTGCCCTGAAACTCGGGTCGCTAGCGCGCTCGTTGCGCATTTCAGAAATGGTTGCAAGAGCAAATATTAGCACATATCGAAAGAAGAAGGATATATCTAAACGTCTGCCTTGGGCATTTTATTTATTTTGTGCAGAAGCCAATTGGGAGGGGATTCAATTCTCGTACTTTTTAGGTGTAATCAAAACACTTACTGCTCAGCTTCGATACGAAAAAAAAAATGCCCGAGGCAGAATTTTAGATATATCCTTCTTCTTTCGATATGTGCTAATATTTGCTCTTTAATACCATTCATGAAATGCACAACGACCGAGCTAGCGACCCGGGTTTCAGGGCAATTTTTACGGCCTGCTTTGTTTTTGTTTATGTCTTGACCAACCGATCATGGAATTCCCTTTGTCTGCAATCACAAATTGTTTTGTATTTTTTCATTTTTTTCATTTTTTTTTTCATTTTAAATTCTTTAAACAGGGTTAAATATACAGTTAAATACTGATTTCCATATTGCCCTGTAAAATAATAACAAAATAAAGATATCTAATCAAAATTTACAAGTAACGATAAAGATGAAAATAAAACTGGTATGTAAATAAGGAGTTCAACCCGAAAAGATTACTGGCTGGTTTTATATGCAGCTTTGAATCGATTTAAGGTCGATGCTGTCTTGACATCAGCGTTAAGGCTATTCCATAATCGTGCTCCTCTATAAGCAAAGCACCGTTGACCACTGGACGTTTTTAGGAAAGGCAGCTTCAGGTCTGTATTTGTATTTCGAAGCACTCTAATACTATTATCCGACAACCTCTCGAACAAAGTTGCAAGGTAATTGGGAGCTTCCTCATTAATTGACCTGTACACCATCCTGGCGGTTTCCATGTCAATAAGTTCTCTGACCGTTTGCCATTCTAGTTCCTTCAGAAGTGGTTGTGAGGACGCATCGTAAGGGCTGTTTGTAGCTATCCTCACGGCACGGTTTGTATCTAGGTGTCGATGAAAAGTAGCGAGTTCTATTGTAACATTATCTGTCCTTGTTGTTAAATACTGGATTACAGCAATGCTATTAAATTTCTGCGTCGCAAAGTACCTACGACCCCTACGACAAAAATTTTTAAGACAGACCGATTTGTTCATTACAATTTCCGACTGCAACTTTCCCTTCCCAGTTCATGGTCCGGATACTCAAGGTGGTGGCGTCCCGAATAGCCGTTCATAAAACTGTTCTTTTTTTACTTGTGACAAGAATTCTTATAACGTTACAAAATAGCCATAAAAGTTGATAAACCCGAAAGATGTATTCCTTTGGTTTTGCTGCGTGCAAATAAAGCGGTTTTGTAAGAGCGGGAAAAACTATGGTTAACTACTGAAAACAGAGCTACAATGAAATAAAGACGTTTGAAAAGTTGGGCGAGGTCAACAGCCATATCGTTTGATTGTGTGTATGTGGTGTGGGTAGTTGGAAACCAAAACAAATTCAGAGTGAAACAGTTGCAACGGATAAGAGATTGCAGACAGTCGTGAGAAAACTCGAGAAAGGTTTGTTCGAATTTAATTTTACGTACTTTCCATGCTAATTTTGCTTGAATCTTGAATTTGACTACTATCAACGTAGAAATGATTGTAATTCTCGGGTTCTCATGTAAATAGATACGACAGGTTGCAGCCTCAAGGACTAAGGAGGCATGGCAGCTTTGATTATGGGCATTTTTCCTGAGCTCCTTACGCAGTAGCATTTCTTTTCTCATGTGCTGATTACCCACTGACTTTTGGGTTTGAACTTTGCATAAGATTATTAACATCACCCACTGACTTTCATGCGCGATAATACAGAGTCTGAACTTCAGTTAGGGTTCTTTGGTGTTCGGTTAGCTGTTTGGGCTGGCTAACTTAGATAAGTAGTGGTTAGTCTAGATTGTCAGTCATGGTTGGTCTACGGTTAGAAAAGAGAATAAGTTAGAGGGATGTACAGTTGTGCGTTGATACTAAAGCGTCGCACTGTCGTTTTGATGACACCAATGTAGATAGTTTCATAGAATATTTTTTAGTTTCACACGTAATCTTTTGTAAGAAAATCTTTATGATAAGCCAAACCATGACCAAACGCTCACTTGTGTTCACCAAGAAATTAAGAAACTTTGAGCACTGCAAAATATTACCCAAGAAACTTTTCCTTTGGTCAAGAAATTTTACAATGAATTTCAATGATATGTTGCCTGTTTCGCTTATTTTTTGTACTGTATCACACGGCATTACCGAATTACTCCAATAGATTGTTATAGACGTAGGAGACGGGGGGGGGGAGTGCACGGGCTCATGGGCTACAGCCCCTCCCCCGACATCGGAAAGATTTGCAAAAGTCGGCCAAAATCGGTCTCGAGTCAGCCAAACTTTTCGTAAACAATGGGTTTTCATCGGCCAGCCCTCCCCCCCTAAAGTTTATCTCTCCGTAATCTCATGGTCATGGTTCCATAAATTTGCTGTGCTGTGTTGCTGAAGAACTGAATGCAACAGGAGATAACACAGCGAGAATTGGAGAAAACTTCTAAGGTTCTAAGAAACTCTGAAATACTTGAAATAAGAGAATTTAAGAAACTTCAGCGCTTGTCAAATTCGTAGATAGGTTCGACGGGTATATCACTCTTCCGAAAAAGCGTACGAGATTTTTTAAACAATAGGATTTTCAAGGATTTTTTACGGATTTTTCTTGAAAACAAAAGGATGTTGCTAAAGGTATACGAGATTTTTAGAGAGTGAGACGCCCCTCGGATAGGTTCATATAAAAAACACTCGTATCTCAAAAATGCTTCAAGTTATCCGTCTGAGAATCATTGAAGCCACATGGGGATCCTAATCGCATCCCAAAACAATATGATAGGATTCCCTTGTGGTAAACAAAATTCGAGCCTGCTTTCAAATGGGAAATAAAGAGGAATTTTATCAAAGAGTTTTTTGATGCAATTGTTAACCATGAATTGCATGAATGGACATTTCTTTCAAGTGATTATCTTCGGGTTTTTGATCATTCTGGTTTTCAAAACTATGACCATAAATTTGCATCATTGATGCTAAGAAAATTTAAGTAAGTTTATCGCAGTCAAAAGTAGGAAAAACAGGAAAAAGAGAGAGGTTTGGTTTCGCACTAAACGTCGATTCTGCACAAAAACATTCCATACAAAGACTGGTGAACTGAACGACAAAGTAGCATCGCTTTTTCAACTCGAACAACATGATGATTGCAGGCTCACTTCCGAAAAGGTATTCTCGCGCCTTTCTTCTTATGCTAGTTTATATTCATCATCATCGTTTATATTTTGTACCGAGTTTTGTAAATTTAGGCCATATTCGATCTACTTATTTTGTGTAACAAGGGCATCTTTAGATTTGATGCTTTGTTGTATGGTAAATGTAGGGGGGCTTTGGGTCCTCCGGGGGTTCCTGGGAACCAGAAGAGATACTTGATCCTTTCAAGGTGATAGCAAGGCAGTGTTTGTCAAAAGATTTAGAAATTCTTCGATTTGGAGATCAAATGTACCCCGACGTACCCATGTAGTATGTACCCATGGCCTCATGATAGAAATGCTCCTGATTGGAAGGCTTTTGTTCTTAAAACAACAGAGAACAATATATCTAACTTATGCACGTGACTGTAAAACCATTATTTTCGATTTCTCTGCTATACTCAGGACGTCGAGGGACAAAAATTTGGAAAACAGGTGCTGAAAAAGATCCAAACTCCCTCTGAATAAGCATCGGTTCCAAATCTTAAAAAAGGCTGGTGTAAAATTGAGTGGCCTATTTCTTTGAACTGAATGACTTCAAAGAAACCTTAGCTAATTCTCTATAATTCTACCGTTGGACTTTTCTGAAATCTCTAATATTTTCAGAGTTAGAATGTTTTTCCTCTTGTCAAGAATTCAACAAAAATTTCCAAAAAAAAACTTAAAGCCATCGTAATTTCTAAACCGTTTGACTCAACATGAAGTAATTTCGAAGAAAACCATGGTTTATGAATGCCTACCATATGGTATCAAGCAAACGTATGTCACTCATCTGGTTTATGATTTAGAAATTTGATGACGTCACATCCTCAAATGAGCTGAAATTTAAAATACGCTGCAGTTTTGAAAAATATTCAAAATTTCTGGAAAGTCCAACGGTAGAATTATAGATAAGTATCTAAAGTTTCTTTCAAGCCAATCAATCAGAAGAAACAGGTCATTGAATTTTACACCCACCTTTTTACGCCGAGTTAAAGATTTGAAACATATGCTCTCTGAATGCCTATGAATGANCCAAAAAAAAACTTAAAGCCATCGTAATTTCTAAACCGTTTGACTCAACATGAAGTAATTTCGAAGAAAACCATGGTTTATGAATGCCTACCATATGGTATCAAGCAAACGTATGTCACTCATCTGGTTTATGATTTAGAAATTTGATGACGTCACATCCTCAAATGAGCTGAAATTTAAAATACGCTGCAGTTTTGAAAAATATTCAAAATTTCTGGAAAGTCCAACGGTAGAATTATAGATAAGTATCTAAAGTTTCTTTCAAGCCAATCAATCAGAAGAAACAGGTCATTGAATTTTACACCCACCTTTTTACGCCGAGTTAAAGATTTGAAACATATGCTCTCTGAATGCCTATGAATGACCTTCCTCAAGTCAATTCAAATCAACCAGATTTTCGAACTCCTCGAATTGCTTATTTATTACACTAAAATTGATAAATGTTGCCAAAATAATTCAAACAAAGTTTTCCTGGATCACAAAAATCACAAAACCTTCCTCTGGCTCACTGCCGTGGAATCGTGACTGGTTCTGAACTCTGGGACCTGGGTCTGGGTTAGACTATATTTTTTATTTCCCTCGCCAAAAATGCAATTGCAGCCTTTTAAAATGACCTCTTGGTTTGAGGACATTTTTATCTCCTCATACTACAGACCTCCTACTGGTTACTATTCATCTTATTTTTTTATATAATCAACCCATAATCAACTAAAATTTACAATATAAGATACTTATTGTACTACCCACAATTCCTTCATCCTTTCTTCATTCCTTCATCTTTTCATATCCTTTCAAATCTTTCCTAGTTTTGTTTTGTTTTGAATTGAAGTGTCAGTTTTCCCATAATATCTTATTTTACGACAAAGGTACATTTTGTGATAAACCATAGAACTAGGATTCGTTGTTTTACAAAAACCCAGAAAACCACAATATTCGAAATTGAAAAATAAATGTTTTTGTCAAACCCTGTTATTGTTGTTAGACATGTTGGTTTTAACTGACACACCTATTATTACTTGTTGTCGCCATGAAAACATGAAAACCAATTTTCCAAGCTTTCCATGTCTGTATTTACAAATTATAACGTTGATGTTGGTCTTTCAAAGTTTTCAATTTGAAAATTTAGATAAACTGTTAACTTTATGCTGTACAGGGATTCGTTGGCGTTGCTAGGGGCCGCCTAGAGTGGTAGACTGGGGTGGACACACCGTAAAAGCTTTATCTAGCCCTCTTCTCTATTTAGCCCTCTCTCTTATAAGCCCTTCCCTCCTAAGCCAAAATTTAGATTGCCCCCCCTCTCTATCAAATCTATTAAAGGGAATAGACATAGCTATATCGACAAGCTGCTATAAAAAGGCTGAAGAAACGCCCACAAACTCATTGTTTCCTTCGCCACACAATGAAAGGGCAGGCTGTTGAATACAATAAGGCCAGCTTTTAAACTATTAAGCCCCTCCACTTACATCAAGATTTTCATTTATCCAACTGAACCAGTTTTATTCTAATTTTTTGATATGGTTTGGGATATAAAAAAGCTGTGTTGAATTTGTGTATATGACTCGTGAAATTGTATGTTGAATCCGCAAAATATGGGGTAAATGAACTAAAAAGCTTCATTAAATTGTCATTTGACTTGGTGAATAATCACAAATCTTGCCACAAATCAAGCTTTCTTGTCGTGTAATTTGATTAAACGATCTAATGAATATTCTTACCAATATCTGTTTTAAATTCAACTAAAAGGGCGTTGCCTTCGTTTTCCAAAGCTTAAAGGGCGTGGCGTGGCCATGCATAGTTTTCCTGGGGCTACGCCCCAAACCCCCTCACTTCCCGACTGTTAGATCCGCCATTGGACGAAAAGCTTTCAACAAAACTAGTGCGGCTGAAAAACTTTAGGTCAGATTTTAACTGTTGGTCTATCCAAAAGTGTCAGTGGGACAAACTTTCGGACATTATGAAATTTCAGCCTGAAAACGTTTCGGGCAAGCATTCCTACAAAAGTTTGTGTCTCTGCTGACAGAGACGTAGGAACTGGGGACACTTGCCCCCCTCCCCCAAGATTTTGCAGCAAACGAAAAAGTGCTGGTGTTCTTTCAGGAAGTGCCCCTTTGATTAAATGAAGAAGTGCCCTTGAATTTGCCTGCCCCCCCCCCCTATACCCAGCCTTTTTTGTATCGTCTTTGCTCGTTAGTGAATACCGCCTTGAGAAACCTGGGATGGACATATCCACCCCAGTCCACCCCATGGCGACGCCCTTGCTTCCTATGGCTCGGCTTGCCGAATCCATTAGTCGTTAAGATTGGTGCCATCATGGCTAATTGCGATAACGTCTGTGTTTAGGAATATTTACCCATCTGCAGGCGCATAGATGTCAATTTCTGATACCACACCAGCCAATAGATAAATGTTTAATAAATTGTTATCGCTTGGTTTTCGTCTCCAATTTACAATCGATCGTTCTGAACTGGTCTTCGTATTAACTATACCTCGCGTCTTAAATAAGGCAGGTTGTTCAGTAGTCAACATTCATTTGAAGAGAAATAGCAGGTAGCTGTCCGGTGCAGAGTTGCTTTGTTTTCAATTGCCTGAATTATTGTCTGCCTACAAGCAAGACGAGGTTTTCTCCAAGCATCTTTTGGTTTAGCTGCAAAACTTGCAAGAAGAGTTCAAAATGATTGTTGCCGGGTAATTTTGTGGTTATTACGAAGCTTAGTTTGTTGTTAGAATTACATTTCATCTTAATAAATATGCAGAAAGCTTTCACATTCGTTAGGTAATCTATATTGTTTTCCTCCAAGCGAGACCAGCTCCATACAAGTTTATTCTTGGTTTGGTAGCAGATTAGTGCAAGAATGATACAGATTGAGTGTTGCTAAGTAATTTGATAATTCTTTTAGAGCTAACAATGTCGTTTCTAGAAAATTCCATCTAAGAACATACATAGAAAAGTTGTTCATTCGTTAGTGATATATTACCCCTGTTGATGTACACTCAAATTAACACCTGTTGTCGAGAATTATATATTGATTCTGCATATTCGTTCAGAAATCATCCCACAAAGTTGATTACTTTACTCCTAGATAACTTCAAATTAGCTTAAATTCGTGACCATGCATTTTGGCATTATCTACAATCCGACAGATTCAATTTCTTGCATGTATTACAATGTAGAGGGCTATCGAGCTGCTTCAAAGTTGTGTGCGAGTCAATAAAGAAACCAGAAATTGATTAGCAAGTATAGGAGCTGATCTGTTTTGATGAAGTACAGTTCAGCTGGGAACATCGATTTTGCATTTGAGTATCTTTGAGATAATAAGCTTTCGGTATAATGAAATGCTGATCTTTTCAATGCAAACATGTTGGTCAAGAAATTGTGATGAAGTATACTGTAACAATGCAGAAGAACGATTTTTAAATGCATGAGATTGAAAGATCTTTGTGCAGGAATGCTTATCAATTTGATGCTAAAAATTTTTCAACTTTCTATCGAGCAAGTCATCATGGAGAAGATAAGCTGTCAAGTTCGGTCTTCAAGAAAAGGAGCCTTTTCTTCCTTACGTTGTCCAATATGTTTTAGAGCTGACTTACGGAGTGTCATCTTTAATAAAGGTTTGATGAAGTCATCAAGTTTTATTTGTTTCTTTTCGAGCACGTAGTGAGGAAGATAAGCAATCGTTGCTTCAGATTTCTTCAAGAAGGATCTTTTCTTGCATGCCTTATCCAATATGTTGTACAGCTGTCTTTATCATATATTTCTAAGGAAGTGGCTTCGTCACTAAAGCTTGTCTATAACAAAACCCTGAACTCAAGTATTCATGAGATGAGGGAGAAAGATATTTTGAAATCTCTTAGAAATACATTTCTTTTGGCTTAGAAAATTCCTCCTGAAATACATCAACTTCTTGTCCTTTCTATCATCAAAGCATCAAACATATTTTGCAATTTGAAATAGCTATATGAGTGCAAACTTTGGCAATGTAATTCCACATTTCATGTTTAATTTGATTTTCACATCATGATCATCTTACATGATTGCATTGTGTTCTTCGATGAGTTTTCGAGTAGTTCCAGGCTTCTTACAGAAACGCATATTTTTAATGTTAAAGACCCATTGTTACCCAGGGTCCTTTGCGGACAAGCTGCAGCTTCAGACTGTCCTGGAAATCAAATTTGGCCGACATTGCACTGCAGTAGTTAAACTAACAGAGAAATCAACTGAGGTCAATCCTTTGATCCATATTTTCCGCTTACCTGAGCTAAATTTGATTCTCAGACAATCTGAAATTAGAGCATGCCTGCAAAGAACCCTGGGTGACACTGCATCTTTAATCTTCTTTTGAACAGCCCATTGTTTCGTACATAAGGTTTTGCAGTAGGTGCAAGGAGATGCAGGTGAAAACAAGTATAAGTTGTTATGAAAGTCACGAAAGAGAAAAACTTGGCTAGCTTGTCATGAAACCGTACTATTGTCCAGCGAAATGTGGAGACATCAGCTGCCAACCCCATGTTTTTATTGATTTTCCGCTATATTTATCTTGAATTGGACTATATTTCACATTCACCATTATGCTGCACAGTCACATTGCCTGCAGAGAATATGAAAAGGGGGACGGGGGTCTAAGCTGACTATAGGTTGCAGGACAATACAGTTAAACGTCAATTTAAGGTTTAGGCCTAGCTGATTTAATGCTAATATTTCAGGAAGCGTTCTGCATAGAGAAACGCCTTGAAAGCAAGTGGACGTACTGAGATTAGAGAGAAGTATGAAATTAGGAAGAAATTTGCACCAAGACGCAAAGTACTCGTCGAAACTTAAAAGCAAATTCAAATAGCATTTAAGTGACGTAACAGCATTGTTTATCTTTACCAGTAAGGAAATGAGGACGTTTCCTGGAATATTAGCATTAAATCAGCTAGGCCTAAACCTTAAATTGACGTTCAACTGTATTGTCCTGCAACTTTTATCCAGCTTAGACCCCCGTCCCCCTTTTCATATTCCCTGCAGGCAATGTGACTGTGCAGCATAATGGTGAATGCGAAATATAGTCCAATTCAAGATAAATATAGCGGAAAGTCAATAAAAACATGGGGTTGGCAGCTGATGTCTCCACATTTCGCTGGACAATAGTACGGTTTCATGACAAGCTAGCCAAGTTTTTCTCTTTCGTGACTTTCGTAACAACTTATATTTGTTTTCACCTGCATCCCCCTGCGCCTACTGCAAAACCTAATGTAAGAAACACTGGGCTGTTCGAAAATTGATTTAAGAGGCAGTGTCACCCAGAGTTCTTTGCAGGCATGCTCCAATTTCAGATTGTCTGAAAATCAAATTTAGCTCAGGTAAGCGGAAAATATGGATCAAGAGTTTGACCTAGGTTGATTTGTCTGTTAGTTTAACTACTGCACTGCAATGTCGGCCAAAGCAAATTCAATTAACATTTAAGTGACATAAGAGCATTGTCTATCTTTACCAGTAAGGAAATCAGTAAGAAACTTTATTGAGATGCTTGAAGACACAAAGTAGTTCAGTATTAAGAAACTTATGCTCATTGAAAATTGAAAGCAATTTCAATCAATATGAAGTGACATAAGAGTACTGTCTATCTTTATCAGTAAGGAAATCAGTAAGAAACTTTATTGAGATGCTTGAAGACATAAAGTAGTTCAGTATTAAGAAACTTATGCTCATTGAAAATTGAAAGCGTATTCAATCAGCGTAAAGCAATACAACAGGGAGAGTGCATCTGCCATGTCAAACCGCCCTGCCTCTCATTAATAAATCATACTTTGACTTATTAGCGTTCTAGTACTTTTACCTCAAAACTTTATTCTTTCATTCGTGGTTTCTCTTATCTTTTTAATAATTCTAATAAAACTAACTTCGTAGCGTCCATTTAGAAATCAGTGCGTTGCATAGTAACTGATTTTGAAAACATCTCCCGCGAGTTCCCATAGTTGTATTACACGAGTGATGTTGATCTTGCTTAGGCCTGTTAGTTTTTCAGATAGCGTAGATATTTCGTCTGATGTACAGACGTCTACATAAATGGGAGTTAGCCAGCAAGGATTCGTCCTTTCTCTGTTCTGTTAGATGGTTTACTTTATTTAGGCCATATTGATTAGCTCAGGTATTAGTACAAGTTTTGCCACAAAGTTTTGAATGCAGGGGTGGCGCCAGGGGAGGGCCAGGGGAGCTACAGCCCCTCCATCGGAAATATATCTAGCCCTCCATCAGAGGAAATCATTTTAGTCCCCTGTCGGAAGTTCAAGCTTCTCTGTTGGAAGATTTTTGGTACGCCGATCCTGTTTGATCACTCTTGCAATTCGGTTTCACATGCTACAATTCAAAGCTCTTTCTAAGCTGACATGAAAATTACTTCTTTGAGTTATTTACCAGCAAAAAATCACAGTTAAACGGCTCAGTCACGATTGCTGGCCTCCATAGCGTAGGCTATCAGAAAATACATAAATTGTAAAATAAGTTTTTTTTTTACTCAATCTAAAAATTTTTACAAAGACGAATTACCTACGACACTACTTACAAAACACTCTACTACACTACAAAGACGATACCCCTAGGAGCAAAATATCATGACTACGCCGGCGCCATGCCATGGAAGACATAAAACTAAACTAGAATTAAAGATACGGTTACAAAAAGCTACATACAAACCAATTTACCGATGACTAAAGAAAGAAACTTGTTTTGCAGTAGATGTCGAGCTACGAATCCGAGAATGTTGGGAAACAGGGACCCCAACCGAGAGATACCAACGACAACAACAGCCGTCGTTGCTCCCTCGTCCAGTGAACCACCGTGTCCAGTAAAATAAGTTCTACAAAGCCCAGAAGAAGTATACAGATTCAGTTGGGTCCAGCTGATGAATTTAGCTTTCATCAATGGCTAATCAATTTATAGATGTTTCTCGATGGTTAACTGCANGCTACATACAAACCAATTTACCGATGACTAAAGAAAGAAACTTGTTTTGCAGTAGATGTCGAGCTACGAATCCGAGAATGTTGGGAAACAGGGACCCCAACCGAGAGATACCAACGACAACAACAGCCGTCGTTGCTCCCTCGTCCAGTGAACCACCGTGTCCAGTAAAATAAGTTCTACAAAGCCCAGAAGAAGTATACAGATTCAGTTGGGTCCAGCTGATGAATTTAGCTTTCATCAATGGCTAATCAATTTATAGATGTTTCTCGATGGTTAACTGCAACACAGATACCTCGTTTGTTGATATTGATGTTTTCATTGTTGAAAGATAAATGTTGAAAGTTCAAACTGCTGTCACCTCCAAGCCAGAGCTTTGGCGCTTTGGCCTAAGCGAATTCTTGAAGCACAGCAAATAAATCAGCAATATCCTTGACAATTTTGAGCAAAACTGTGACATCTATTCTATGTTTGCTAGATTTGGAGGTGAATTCAAATTTTCAAAATTAATATTTCAGCTCTCGAAGCGCCAATATAAACAAATGAGGTATCTATGTTCAAGTTAACTTTCGATGAACATTTTTGAATTAATTTGTCATTAATCAAAACTAAGTTCTCATCGCTAGATCCAAACAAATCTGTATACTTTTAACTTCCTCTGTGACACCCGAAAGCACGGATCGAAGTCACATATCGTAGCGAATCTAATCGCATGCAACAATTTAATCAATGCCAGACGACACTTTCACAGAGATTTTGTAACTCAACGTAATATGCGTATCATAAAGTTGCAGGATTTTTTATCTTTTATTCTCACTGCAAATTTATCTCTCTTAGGACAAACAACAACACAAGTGGAAAGATGGCTTCTGATCCAGCTTTCAAGGCAGCAGGGATAAAACCCGGACTGCAGATATGGCGAGTTGAGGTAGGGAGCTTGAACTTCTTTGCAGATGATATGGGTGAAGGAAAGATAGAGAGAGATGGGTGAAGCTTGTTCCTATTTGGACAACTTTGGTTCTTCCTATTTCGTAATTTTGTCAAGCTCATCTCACAATCCCATCGTATTTTGATAGATTGATTGTTGAATGAAAAAGGTAATTGTCATTAATTTTGAAAGATATAGTTAACTGTCATGCTTCGTGCAGTTTGCTCACCTTATTGTCAATTATTTGCTTACCAAAGGATGTGCTCAGAACCAGGAACTTAGAGTGTCCTTCTTCCTCTTTAATTCAAAAGATGGTTTGAGCTTCGTCGAGTTGAAAGGACGAACTATTATTGAGGGACTTAGAGGGTCTAATTTAACCAGCACGCTTTTCACTTGCTCGTGCTATCTCTTAGTCGGCATTTGTTGTCGCCATTTCTATGGCCCATGAAAATGGTAACAACAGAGGCCTACCAAGACATGACACGTGGAAGGAATGCTGCTTGGAATAAACCCTTTAATGTGAAATTTGTTCTGCATAGCATCTAATTGCAGTTCTGTTGTTTTATTGCAGAGCTTTTTGTTGAAACCATTGCCAGAAAAAGATCATGGAGTATTTTACGACGGAGACTCGTATGTTGTCTTGAAGGTGAGTGAGTTATCTCGAAATTTCATTCATCATAGATATCTCGAAATTTAATCAATTGCTTCTTTATTCTATTGAATCTGTTTAAGACCGATTTTGACAAACTTAATTTCTTTAATTGAAATTGACATGTTTGTTCAAGGGCGCCTACCTTGTAGGAAGTGTGTTTATTCCCAGTAAAAAAAAAAAAAAAAAAAAAAAAAAGTAATTGGTGTCCTGTGACCCAGTACAGAGGGTGTCCCAGAACCGTACCGTGATCCAGCAGTACACAGAGTCAGTCTTCTCAAGGTCGAAATGACGTATGAATAGCTTTGTGGTTTCAAATTCCGGTGTTTATGTAATACGAGATCAACTGTTATACCAACTGGCCACAGGGAATCAGACAGCGTGATCTTCGATTGGTCAATACTAACAGACGTTAGAATATGAAAATCCCTGTAACTAGAAAAACTTCTTATGATATACACAGATAAACAGGACTGGGTCACAGGACACCAATTACTCTGTGAACAGTAGGTCACGCGTACAGTACAAGGTAGGCGCCCTTGGTTTGTTATACATGTTTTATCAGGTTATAGGAATGTGATAAATGTTTTCAGAGATAAGGGCCTTGAAACGTCTGGAGATTTTTCTGACTCACCTGCTGTTGTCTGCAGACTTGAGAATCGAAGTTACCAGCAAATACGGAAAATCTAATGAATGTTTTCTATAATTATATTGACTTATAGACTGAAGGAAGGCAATCACCATACAGCTACAATATTCATTTCTGGCTTGGCAAAAGCACCTCAAAGGTAATAGATTATCTTTCATCATAAATTAATATATTCTTAGATGCATCACCATCAAATCACCGTTAAAAACTATGTGAGCCACTTGAGCATAGGTTCAAATCTTTAAATCGATTGAAAACAGTGGTTGTAAAATTGTGTGACCTATTTCTTTTAATTGAATGACTTGAAAGAAACTTTAGCTAATTATCTATAATTCTATCGTTGGATGTTTCAGAAATCTTCCATTCTTTCGAAATTGGAGCGCATTTTATATTTCAACTCATTTCAAGACGTGACGTCATCAAATTTCTAAATCGTAAACCAGAAGTGTGACAGACTTTTGCTTGATACCACATGGTAGACATTCATAAACTATGGTTTTCTTAAAAATTGTTTCATCTTTCATCGACAAAGTTAGAAATTACGATGGTTTTAAGATTTTTTCAACATTTTGTTGAATTCTTGGAAAAGAAGGAAACGCTCTAATTCTGAAACTTTTGAAATTTTTTGAAAAGTCCAACGATAAAATTATAGCGAAATAGATGAAGTTACTTTGGAGCCGTTCAGTTTAAAGAAATAGGTCATATGATTTTACACCCACCCTTTTAAGCCACTTGAAAGTTCCTTTGCTCAAACACTTGATCTCTTTACACAGAACAATGCACGCGAGTATTTTTCCTCACCTCTCTCAGGAATTAAAGGAATTAGATATTGTCAAATGAGACCGAAATTTTTCATCCCATAGAGTGTCCAGACTTATATCTCTCACCAGTGAAAAAAGTTTGCTTTCTTTATTCTACTGTGCGAGGAGTTTCTTAACAATTTAACCATGATTTAATCATGGGTAGTGAGACACTGCTGGTGTGCTCATAGTTCTATGGAGGAGCGCTGCAACCATTATGTACCTGCGGAGGAATAATTTCTATAGTTCTGTGGAGGAGGTAAAGACGAAACTCTAGCTCCTCCATAGTAGTAAATAATGTTTTTCTCCGCAAAAGAACAAAGCAGTGGGAGTTAAGCACAAGTGCGGCGCCTAACTTTCCATCATTTGATCAAGTGTTTTAGGCCGCTTTTTCCAGCTTTTGTAACCATGAAAGTTTCGTAAAGTTGGATTTACTTATATTTCCAGTGCTCATAAAACATGAGTAAAATTTAAAGGGATACTTCAATCTCTCGGCTATCAAGCAGAGCTCAATTAATTCCAAACCATGTAGTACTCTTGATGCTATGAATTTAGGAAATTGGGAGCTGCTTTTTAGCTCATCCGAAATGTTTATCTTTATTTACTATTTGTTTAGGATGAAGCAGGAACAGCGGCAATGAAATCAGTTGAATTGGATGATTATTTGGGTGGATCGCCTGTCCAGTATCGCGAGGTGAGGCCAGTTTTATTTACCTCATAGTCAAAGCAGATAAAGTTTAAAGGGAATTGACATAGTCAAAAGCTGGCCCGGGCCAAATTTAAAATATAATCTATTGTATTCAACAACTTTGACGCCTGCCGTTTCATTGTGCGGCGAAGGGAACAAAAGGTTTGTGGGCGTTTCTTCAGCCTATTTGCAGCAGCTTGTCGATATAGCTATGTCTATTCCCTTTAAAGTTAGCTAATGGAACCAAGTAGAAATGATTTATAAATAGGACAAAGATAATGCCTTCCCACGCTACTGTTCTTCTAGCTAAATATTCATGCACGTGTCGAAATCATCAAAATACAATAGGCTACTTTTAGATTTGCATATGCAGCTCTTGAGTTAGCTATCTATCTCTGTGAACTAACTTTAAATAAATTCTTTGCTCTTTCACACGAAACTTTTATCTTGACTGTTTAAGAATCTGTGTGTTTCTAAACTTTTCAAGCTTTTTCTTTTAGATTCAGCAGCATGAGAGCAAAGTATTTTCATCTTATTTCAAGAAGTTAGAGTACGTAAGCTTTCCTTCTTTTTTTTTTTACGTAACCTTCATTCTTTGAAAACGGAGCTTGCTAAACGCAACCATCATTTCTGTCAATATGACTTGTCTACTGTATCGTTAGACAACAAGTTTGTTGCACGTCTATTGAGTGAAATGAAATGAAGTTGAGGAGTACCGGCAGGAGATATGATAATCTCCAGCTTATGTCTATTTATTCATTTATCGATTTATCTATTCATTTCTTTGCAGATATCGAGAAGGCGGTGTTGCATCGGGATTCAAGCATGTGGAAAATACAACTCAGAAACGTCTTCTGCAAATCAAAGGAAAGAAGAAACCAAGGGTCTTCGAGGTACGATGTGATGTCTGATGTGTTGTTATTTTTGAGGGAAAAGGTCTGGGACAATTTACCCAAATTTTGGTTGATTTTGCTGGAATATGGTTACCAGATTTTGCCAATCACGCCAACTAATGTTGAGAACTATGTTGAGAACGATGTTGAGATAGTTGTAGTCCTACCGGTCATGCTTTTTATGATGATTAAAAAGTTTGTTGATTTACGCTTTTACGAAATTTTGAAAATTTAATTGCAAAAACTCTTTATGCAGCCGCTGTTCATCATCTTGATTTGCTGACAAAGTTTTAATTGAAACAGAGCCTCTTGTAAGGGACAATGGCTGTTGGGAGGGGGGCAACCCATTGTTTCCTTGATTTAGAGGGTAGGTCATTTAAAAATAGTAAATATGATGGGACCAAAAAAGAAGGGATTTGGGCCATTACCCACCCAGAGATAAATAAATTCTTCCCTTTTTGTGTCGGGAAGACCCAATGTAAAATTGTTTTATAATAGCGAAACAGTATACCATATAAGCAGCATAACTTGATTTTCAGTAGTCTATCGTTCTTTTAGATTCTTCACTAAGTCAAAGAAATTTAATGACACCGTTAGCTAACTGTGCTGGTATGCTTGTTAATACAAACCTTTGCCTTTGCCTTGCCAGGACCAATCTTAGACCTACCGAGTAAAGATCTTAAAAGCTTGGAAGAATACTTACCTCTGCTAGGATGTTTAAAAACACCCTTAATTAGAATAGATCCCTCGCCTGATATGTTAACCAATCCTTTATGAATTTAAGATTATTTTATTGAAAGGTTCCTGTGGAGTGCGAATCATTGAACAGAGGTGATGTGTTCATCCTTGATAATGGCACAAAAATCTGGGTTTGGTGTGGCTATGAAAGCAATAAACTCGAAAGGATAAGGGTAAGATTTTTACTGAATTTGTTTGCATGATATTGTGGTAGTTGTTAGCCCATATTTGAGTTATCTTCGATGACATTTTTTGATGCCCATGAATTAAGTGCCGAGATACATGGAGCAGGAGGGTTATTCCACCTCCCAAAAACTCTCAATAGTTGATAATGATATAAGTTACAAAGCTGGAAGTTTTGGCTGACTTCTTCAGTGATCAATAGAGGTCAAATATATATTCGTTAGCATCCTCTGTTTGATTCCACATACGCACACATTATTGTAGCGCACTATTTTGTTACCATGTTACGTGTCTTTTTATGCTACCTGTCTCTGTGCTTGTGGATGCCTGCTCTGCTCCCCAAAAATGAATGCTACAGTTTTGTTCTCACTGTAAGTGGAAAATTTCTACCCAAGTTGCAAAGTAATAGAAAGAGATGCTACTGTATATTTTTATGTTGTCGAGGCTTTTGAAAGTTTTATCTTTTTTTTAGGGAATGGAAATTGCAAAAGAAATTCGAGACAGCATGAGAGGAGGAAGAGCACATGTCTATTTAGTTGGTATGATTTTCTTTCTTCTAATTTATATGAGTGCTTTTCAACAGATCATAACAACAGAACAGTTCCTTTCCTAATTCTGTCACTCCTATAAACAGTCTGTTTTCATAGCACCCCCAATGTCTCATATTCCATAATATGATGATCCAGCGACAGATGAGAAGATAGAAGTATATAGGCAAACAAAGGTATTGTAAATTGTGTTGGCACAGAAAATTGTCAGATAAGTTACAAAAAAGCAGAAACCAGAATTTGAATTGATTTGAGTCAGGAATCTCATTAAAATTCCGTATGGCCTATGGCAAACGCTAACAGAGCAACCAAAATGCTTATTGTGAGCAAAGAAATGGCCCCGTTACTCAGTGGTATTCACGGATGTTCAGTGACCTACTCTTTAGAACATCTAAGTCCTGTTAGGCCCTGTTACTGTATATACCCGGGGTATATACAGCTATCCTCCTCACATTCGCAGCAATTGATATCAGTTCAAGATTCACAATATCCGCTGTTAATATTACTACGGTTTTCTTTCAGAGGATGACCCAACAATGAAATACACGAAAGAAGGCAAAGATCATCCAATCAATAAATTCTTCACGGATCTTGGATCTGCAGCGGGTGCAATTAAACCAGCCAGTGAAGGTGGCTCAGATGAAAAGGTGGAACGTGCTGTTCTTGCTAAAGTCTCTCTTTGCAGGTTTGTGTTGTCCTCCTTTGGAGTTTCCTTTCGTTGTTTTACAAATGATTTGTGGTACAAAATTTGAAAATAGCCTTCAATAACGGACTCATCGTACTAAACCCATAAACGTAACAAAACAGTGTTATCTGTAGAAAGAAGACTGTCAACTCCTGCTTGCTTGTAACTAGAGAGAAAACTGTTGAATCCTGCAAGAGAAAAACGAGTTAACCTTAAAACCTGAAAGGAAAGAAATAAGTTAGTAACTCACCAGTAACTGCAATAAAGAACAACGTTGAATAACCGAAAATGTGTTTAGTTGCTCTCTTCCTTGGAAACAGGAAACGTATTGGTTGCAGAATTTCAAGTAACTGTCTATTTTTAATTTTTTTCTGCATTCCTACCTAGTATCTGAAGGTAGTTTTAGTTAGGACACTGAGAAGCTAAGCTTATCGAAGCAGTGTTCTGGTCCCTCCTCGATGTGACCACACCTCGTGATTCCTTTAGCGTGGAATTACAGAGATATGGTGACTGTCTTTATTCTATTCGTACTATACAGCAAGCTGGACAAGGTGGGGACTCGAGCCATTTCTGAGCTATCCTCTCATTACTGTCTGCAAGTCATAAAGTCGTAGACTACCATGGGCATTTTGTGTCAAAGAATTTACCTTCTCCATTTCCTCATCACCGTGTTTAGAATCAGGCTCGTCAAGAACCAGTCCAGGCCCGGGGTGAATAACGTCTCAGTGGGGTTTTTGGACCCATAAACGCATCCAGTAAAGGCTAATTTCCAGTCAGGGGAATTCTCCGAGGGGGTGGAATTTTGCACAATTGAAAGGCATTAAACCCCAAATTTCCATTCATTTATAAGCAACATTTTGCTTTGTAGACAATATAATTTCTGCTCTCACGGAAAATTCCACTACTGGAAACTGGTTTAACCAAGTGTTTATGCAAATGAAAAATTTATGATGTGTTGTCTGTTTAAGGATGTTGAATTAGACTTAAGACTAAATGAAAAGGCTGCTTTGAATTCTTATATCTTTGTCATCATCTGATATTTTATGTTGATATTGATCGTAGAGTTTCAAATGCAAGTGGACAAATCAAGGTTGACCAAGTTGGTGCGGGTGCTTTGAAATATGAACTCCTCGATAGCAATGTAAGTATTTGTTTCTTAAAATTTTGGCCATCTTAGTTCTTGTTTCTTATAACCCAGTTTCTTCAAAGAAAGATGTGTACATAATTTATACCTACATATTAGCAACTTCATGATTTCTTCCACATTATGTATCTTGTTCCTTCTTATGAAATGCAAGTTAGTCATATCATCATCTCATTTGACCAAAAAATGGTAAGAGGTTTTTGAGACAAAAATTTTGATAAAATTATTGTATTACTTTATTTGCTGATACTGTCTTGTTTCATAGGACGCATTTATTCTGGACCAAGGTGGTATTCATATCTATGTATGGATCGGAAGGAAATCTGATAAAGATGAGAAATTAAATGCAATGAAGATTGCTGTTGTAAGTGAATGTTGTTATGAATTAGCTTGTAAGCTAAATATTTTGACACATTAATAAAGTGATTGATTGATTGATTGATTGATTGATTGATTGATTCATTGATTCATTGATCAAAACGATTTTAAATCAAGCAGCTACTGTCTCATTATTCTTTTGCGCCAGATAACTCACTATTAAATCGTGAACGTGACGTATAGACTTATGCCTTGTCGTCCCTTGTTTCCCTGCATTCTTTGATTTGCTGATACCACGTTATCAATAGTGAATCCAAGAGCACAGGGAAACAAGGGACGTAAAGTCATAAGTCTACTTGGCGTAGTCCATGGTTTTAGATTCGAATTCTGCTCTGATCGTTTTATTTGTTCAATGTTTTCCTCTTCGATCTTGACTTTCCTCAGTGCTGCCTCACAATACAAGAATCGTTAAGAATGGACCTTTTTAGTTATATTTTCAGAATAAGAGTCTCATTTGGCATTTGTAACCAATTCGATTTCATTGGCCTTCATTAGCTTTATATCATTTTCGGAAAGCAGAAGAAAAGGGACATTGCTTGGAGTGATATGTTGGAAAATTGTCACGTAAAATGAAATAGCAGAACTTTGATTGTCTGAGAATCTTTTATGATAAAGAAACAACATTACTGTATTTCAAAGATTTTATACACGCTTATCACCCATTGCTTTCATAGAGCAACGTTGATGTTGCCAAAAATTCAGATTTCAATAACTGAAAAAAGGGAAGCAACAAAGATTGGTCAAAATGAAAATGTTCTGAAAAAATAGATTTTTAATGCCATAGCGAGGGTGAATTTTGTAAACAATGGATACAGTTCTGTTTAAGACAAAGCGATTTAGCAGCCTCAAGAATAGATTTCGTACCTTCAACGCAGTTGAACATATTGTTTTGCTTTCTCTGTTTATTTTGATTTGATTGAGGGCACTCTGAGGTGTAAGTCAAATCTACTTTTCAGAAAGGCAAATCCCTTTATCTTTCGGAAATTTGAGTCTTTCATTTTACACAATTTGCCCTTGCTTGATTGCAATTCTATTTGATTTCCACAGATTTAATCATTTTCTATTTATCTTGCAGAATTATTTACGCACAAATGGATACCCAGACTGGACCCCTGTCACTCGTGTAACAGAGAAATCCGAGCCTCCAGTTTTCAAAGCCCTATTCACAAATTGGCCTCGTTCTGTTATGACTGGCGCTAACAAGACGTACTCAATGGGTCGTGGAATCGCTTCTGTGGAGGAGAGGAAATTCGACGCTGCGCAGATGCATGTAAGGAAGAAGAGAGAAGAGGCGAAGTTATTCGATGATGGGTCAGGTATGCTGGAAATAGGCTTATGATATGAGTCCAAGTTTAGTCCATTTGATAGACCATTCTGCAGTCGATTGGAAGGGCGCTGTTTGCATTGCATTTCGAGATCGCATGGGGGTTTTTAATTCTGAAGCTAATACGATTTTGTCAAGGCTGGTGTTTTTGCGTATAAACAAGCATAATATGATAGTGAAAGTGACGAGCAAAATTTCCTCGGTTTCTTTCTTGACAATAATGACACTTGCATGTATTCATATATTTTATCCTCTTGGGAGAATGGAATTCTCTGAATAAGTTGTTTATGTTAATGACCTCAAGGGGATAGCACGTGCTAAAGTGTGTGCAAGTCATTGCTGTGAGGTGAAAACATCAGGGAAAGTTGCTCGTGATTTTAAGAAACTTTCTCGAGAAAATCATTTGTAAAATCTGAACAGAGTAACCGATTACAGCGAGGTAAAATTCTAAAAATAGTTTAAAATGTTGGCTATTCAATCTAATAGCGCAAAATATCATTGCTTGTATATTTAGGGAGCAGAAGCATTACAAGCGCCTGGTGTTCTTTTTCACTCACTCGGTATAAAGCTGATTTTAACTCTTTAAAATCTCTGCATTGGATGGGTGACAGGTTCGCTTCATCATTTCTCAGACAGCCTCCTATGTTGTTGTTAATACAGGGTGTCCCAAAAAATTGTGCCCCGTTTGTCTCAAGATTGCGACAAAACGGCAAAAGATTATCGCCAAATTTTTGCATGATGGTGCTCTTCAGATGTCCAATTAAAGTTTGCCACCATCCCCGTAAAAATCCGTTGAAAAATGATGGAGCTATGACCTTCAGAAGACCAAATTTGCCTGGTGACTGAAACCAGCGGTCGGCCATTTTGTCTTACTATTTTGCAGTGATAAGTATCTTCACGTGAGGTAAGAAATAATTTCTGTGAGGTCAAAAATAGTGGAACTCTCCGAGGATTATCGGAGTTTTCACAAGAGCTATGACATTGGAGGCTGCTGTTTTATTTTCAATCCATGAAGCTATTTATCGCTGGAAAATAGTAAGACAAAATGGCCGACCGCTGGTTTCAGTGATCGGGCAAATTTGGTCTCATGAAGGTCATAGCTCCATCATCTTTCAACGGATTTTCATGGGGATGGTAGCAAACGTTAATTGAACATCTGAAGAGCACCACCATGCAAAAGTTTGGCGAAAATCTTTTGCCGTTTTGTCACAATATTCAGACAAACGGGGCACAATTCTTTTGGGACACCCTGTAGTTAAAATCGTTGTGAAAGAGCTGCATGTGGTAGGAACAAAATAAGGTATTGTTTTGCCCGCTGCTGCAGCTCCTGTTATATTTAGATTTGGCTTATTTTAAGTTGGTACCGGGTGAGTCAAGAAAAAGGCCCGGCGTTTGAAAGAATGCATGCTCTCTGAATATCAAAGAAATAATATTGAAAGCTGTCTTATTTTATTCCCAACATATCCAATTAGGTTCAGTAATTTACCCGGTTTTAATCAGTCATTCCTTCGCGTCGATATGGGAGATCTTCTGCAGAAAGCCCCATTCGAATACACGAAAGAAACTATGAGCAAAATTTCCCCTTGTTTTCCTTCCTAATAATCATAACACTCACATGCATGAGTTCGTGCATTCTGTCCTCTTGGAACAATGGAATTCCCCGAATGAGTTATTCATACTAGAAGGAAGGCCTTTTCACTCCCCAAGAGGACAGCACGTGCTAAAAGCGTGCTCAAGTCATTGCTGTAAGGTAAACATATCAGGGAGATTTGCTCATGATTTTAGCACGTTTTTTGAGGTTTTTTCGAAGGGACTTTTTCAGAAAATACCTCGTAAAGTCTGAACTGAACGACCGATTTCAACAAGGGGAAAATTCTAAAAATAATTCAACATGTTAGCTATTCAATCAGATATTGCAAAATATCATTGCTTGTATATTCAGGGAGATGTAGCCTTTCAAACTTGACTCACCCGGTGTGATGGTATAGAAAAAATAGAATAAATAATTATGATTGATTATGATTGTTATTATTATTCATTATAGGTGTCGCAGAAGTTTGGAGAATCGAAGATTTTGAATTAGTCAGCCAGCCTCCAGAAATGACTGGCGTTTTCTTTGGTGGCGATAGTTATGTTGTTTTGTATACGTATAAGAAAGACAGGAAAGACTGCTACGTTGTTTACTATTGGCTGGTGAGTATAAACAATTATTCTCGGTCGGTGAGTACACTATACGTTTCCTATTGCGCGTGATATGGATAGATATCTTGAATATCTAAATATCTAACTAACCTTGTGTAAATTCTACGTTTTTCTTTTTCAATTTGGCGAGTAAGAATTACTTACTCTTACTGAAGATATTTGTGCGTACTGGATTTCTTGTTTGTTTGTTTGTTTGTTTGTTTGTTTGTTTGTTTGTTTGTTTCATTTCATGCATTATTCTAATACCTAATGTTATTAATTATTTATAGGGACATGCGAGTTCTCAAGATGAACAAGGTGCCGCTGCGTTGCATGCTGTAGGAATTGATGACAAACTGGGAGGAGCTGCCGTCCAGGTATATGTCGCTAATTAATAGGAAAATCTGCACTGGAAACTTCTCATCTACGTTTTTGCCTGCCTTGTTTTGAGTTCATTTCAAAGTTTATATAAAGATTTGCTGCTATGGTGTTATATGAATGCCTGTATTTCTCATCTTGATTGAAAAAAGCAGTTAAAATTATGATTTCGTGAAAGTTTGGATACATGAAATGATCTTTTTATTCTTAATCTTAAAATTGTTTTATTTTCGTGTGTATATTTGTACTGAATAGGCAAATGAATTCTTTCTGTGACTGGAATCGAAACCTCGTATAGATTACAGAATCTGCAGAAAGGTTCTTCAAACAAATGGAACACGGAGGAAGATTTCCCTTTACACTTACTTAGAAAGCCCTTTTAAATGAATAGCGGGGAAGGTTCTTAGACATGAACTCTCTGGCTGAAGGCAGGTTTACAAATCTCTCCACTCTGATAAACTGACTAACGACTACATACATGTTCGATTTGTGAATCGTTTCAAAGAAGTTATAAGAAACTTTAGTACTCAAGGTGAAATTCTGGAAAAACCTTTCAACACGAAGTTTCTTGTTAAGAATATGTGTATATTGAAATTTTGATGTTGATGATGGTAGTTACTTTTTACAAGAAGAGAAACGTTTTCTTGATTTCATAGGCCTAGTTATTTTTCCTTTTAAGGTGAGAGTTGTCCAAGGAAAAGAAACAGAACATTTTATGAGAATATTCAAAGGAAAGATGGTCGTTTACAAGGTATTTAGAATTTCTGAGTATTAATTCAAACACCCATGCGAGCCCCGGCATAACCTATCCCGATGATTTTTTCGGTAGGAAAAATAATACAAAATCTATCCTCGCACAAGATGTGATTCTCCCCTAGATAAAGCTATAAAGTCTCTCCCCACAATTAGCTACAAATTGTGCGAACCCCAGCCAAACTTTAATAAATAATGCCTACGTAGTTGCAATTCCCACCCCAAATTGTACTGTCCCTGGTACAAAATTTAAGCTTCCCGGCGAAATGTTCTCTGTCATTTTGCATCTCAAGGACCCTGGCAAATTTATGACTTCTTACGGTAAAACCGGGTTATAAGAGCTTAGGTTTTTCAAATCAAGATGTTTTGGTTCTTATCTAAAGTATAACATTCATGAAATGAAATCAAGCTGTAGGTTCTCAAATTAGGTTCTTAGATCTTCTCAATAATCATTGTTACAATAATGTCATTTTGTTTGCAGTATTTAGAACGTCTCTGTTTGAAATTTTAAAAACTGTAACCGAGGATAAAACTTTAGTAGTTTGGTGGATCAGACGAATTTAGGCTTTCTTGCAGAGCAATATCGAATTTTTTATTCTAGATAATTATTAAAAAAAGTGTTCCTGATAGCCACAATTGAAAACTATATCAGTGCATTTTTTCTACAACCTAAGAACTTACACAAAAACCAGGGTGAAAAGATTTCCAAATGAAGGGTTACAGATTGGAAATTTCAGGCTGTAGGTTCTTTTGCAAGGAAGGTTGCTATATGCGGGGTTTTTATTGCATCGGGGCACTTAGAGAGGTTATCAACTATCAACTACTTTCTATCAAATGTTCTTTTAAACTTGATTGATTTATCCTTACAGGGAGGCCGAGCAAGTGGTTTCAGAGGAGCTGCAGAGGAACTCGATAAAAGTCAAACTGCAAAACTTTTTCAAATCAAATGCAAAAGCAGCCTAAGCAGGAAAGCTATCGAGGTTGGTTAACATCTAATTTCTTTGAAATATCCCGTTCTTGTTTTGTTTTGTTTTGTTTGTTTGTTTGTTTGTTCGTTTGTTTGTTTTATCTATTCTTTATTTAGTTTTCATTCAGTTCAAACTAAGGATCATTCCCTGCATGCATCAGTGGTAGGCAACCTTTTCAAGGGAGTTACTTGCTAATAATGTTCTTTGACTAGTGTCAGACCAATTTTTCACGCGGTTTTTGGTTTTACGTAAAATGTCACACAGTTTTACGAATTTTGCGAAAATTTTGAGCGCTTTTACGGTTTCCAGACCCTCCCAAACACCCCCTCCTTGATCATTTACGAATCTAAGCTGGCGTATGCTAGCGTCTGCCAAAATGGAATGGTGCCATGGTACACAAAGTGCTTAATAAGATTGCTGTTAAAGAAATTGTCAAGTGCCGTTCATAGCCAGAACCAGATGACGTCATGTCTATTTCTGCTATGGACGGCACAGAATATTGTATTTGTATCTTGTTGAGTTTTTAACTGTGATATGAAAAAAAAAACAAAAAATTACGAATCTGAAGTCAATGTGAAATCGTAAAATTTATTCATTCATTTATTCATTCTTTCTTTCGTCACAGGCGGATCCTGAGGCAGAGTCATTAAATTCAAACGATGTCTTCGTTCTCGTTTCATCAAGAAGAGGTTATTTATGGTACGGCAAAGGTTGCAGTGGTGATGAACGCGAGTTAGCGAAAGAAGTAGCTGGAATTGTTGCCCCCAGATTCAAAGATGATTTCACCATCGTCATGGAAGGAAAAGAGCCTGAAGATTTTTGGGGGGCTCTTGGGGGCAAGACTGATTATGCAAGCGGTGGCAG
>REGL01001314.1:6124-26438 GCA_004194395.1 Aurelia aurita complex sp. Pacific
AATTGTATAAGGTACACCACGCTCGTCCATACCATTTCATAGGATACCCTTTTCTCTGACTTTCTAGCTGGTAAAATATCCCGTATCATGGAAAATTTTGAAGGTAACCCCCCTTTAAAGGAGTATCACTGAGCCCTAAAGAAATCTGTACATTACAAAACTGGTCCTGAGAGAAAGGTTTGGGATTTTTGCACTTTATTACGATTCACTATTCTGATATCTCTTTGCTGGAAAATAGTAGAATCCAATAAAACTTGGGTATCAAACTTGGACCAGATAAAATTGACTTTTATCCTAGGGTCCCGAGTCCACCAGCATTTAACTGTTTTTGGGTCGGGATATTTTCTGAAGAAAAATACCCCGTTTTTTCTGAGATTCTAGGTCCTAGGGTTCTGCTTCGAATGTGCCCCTTTCTCAGCGAAATCATGGACGAGGGTGGTGTCATGTTTTCATTAACATTGCACCCACCGGGGCAAAACACTTTGCAACTCGTTAAAAAAGTTGAAAAAGTTCTTAACCAACCTTGCCCACAGGGCCTTTTATCATATTATATTATATTAGGACTTGGTTCTTTACCTCCAATTGACCTCTGATCGCTTCAAGTGGAGCTTCTTAATTTTCTGGCAGAGGCTACTAAAGTGTTTTTCAAGCGACTTCTTACAAGAAATGAGTGTTTGTTTGCTCCCTTTGAAATGCTCTAACAGCAACATTGTTGGCTTTTTCCTTTCATGAATTAGCAGGCTGTTTCGGACTGGAATGGGCACTTTCAAAATTTATTGAAAAGAGCCCCATTCAAAAGCCCCCTTCTCGGTCTATTAACTAGACTTGCCCCAAGTCTATTTCGTCAACTGTAATAAGTCTGTAACGATCAACGGGAGTTTCCGCTTTCAAATCCATAATTTGGCCGATTGTATGATACCGTTGAAGGCCTGCAGCTTATTTTAGAATACACCTCATGCGTCCTTTTGAAAGTACTTTCAGACTTCCCTCTGCTGATCTCATCAATTGTTTTTGTATAAAATGCTGTGAAACAGAATTTGAACTATTTGGATCTACCAATGCAAAGCAAATGTGAATAATTCCATCACGTCATAGTCTGTTTATTCATAGCTAGGTGATCCTAATAATCAATGACGTGCAGTTTTAACATAAAAAGGGGATGACTTCGTGGCACACGAAAAATTGTTTATTCATAATAGTTTAGATTTTGATTCCTCCTATTTAGGCTACGCATACCCTAGGTAACCAGATCCTGAAAAACGTAGGTCCTAGACATTAATCTCGGTCTTATGGAAATTAGCAGTCAACAAATGTCTTTGGCAGTTGGCAGTCAAAACGTCAAACATCAGAACGAGCAGGTTCGTAAGAGAGATTGAATTTGTAACAATGCTTGCGTTGATATGACATATCGAGATTGTTCAAAATTTATCATGTGACTGTGATCCTCCAATTAGAGTCCTTTCCCTTGGGTTATCATCATCATCATCATCATCATCATCATATGCTACGAATGCAGACGAATGCTACAAAGCACTACATAAAAGCGATGTATATGGCAGCAATAAACTATCAAATGTGTGGCTATTTCTCAAAAATTGTTTCTGTTCACGATCAGATGAGCGATAGGACAGCAAGCGTGTATCAGTGTAGATTTTATCAGTAGGGAATCACCTTATCCTATTGTTTTTTCTTGTTTTGAACTTATATTAGTAGTGAGCCACCTTATCGCTGGTTCGTAAGATTTTAGAATTTTTCAGTAATGAGCCATCTTAAGTGCAGACCTACCTTAATCGCAAATCTCCAATGATGATTGTTCACACGTATTTACACTTTTTGGGCCAGCCATATGAAAGATGTCTTATAAAACTACCGGGTGTCCCAAGAAAGTATCCAGATTTGGTTATGTCCAGTCCAGCGATGTGAAATTAGCTTTAACCAATGGCTAATCATGCTTGCAATGTTCCTCGATTTGAACATAGGTACCTCGTTTGTTGATAGTGGTGCATTGTGAGTAGAAATGTATACTAATCTTGAATCTTCAAATTCATCCACCTCCACACCAGAGTTTTCGCGTTTTGGCCTAGCAATTCCTAGCAAGCACATCGAAATCAAACACTGAAATTAAATAAAAATTAAAGAAACTGCACAATGGGTCACTTCTACCAAACAGAATGCCTAATATTTTCAAATTTTATTTAAGGCTATCGTTGATATATTCACTGTGCTTCACTAATTTGTTCAGGCCAAAACGCCAAATCTCTGGTTTGGATTTGGATGCGAATTTAAGCTTTCAAGATTAATATTTATGCCTTCAAAACACCAATACCGACAAACGATGTATCTTCGTTCAAGTTAACCATCGAGGAACATTTAGAGAGTCATTTTTAGCCATCGGTCAAATCTAAATTCACATCGCTGGAGCCAACCAATTCGTATAATATTTTGGGACACTGGTATATATGTAGGTATTTCGGACATGTCCAGACGATTTTGAATAAATTTACATGTACTGCACCATCATCCCAGCTGTCAAATTTCGAATTAATGCATTGGTAAAAATAACAGTAGAACGTATGACAATGCTTTTGTTAGATGTTATTATACGCTACCACAAAATAAGCCTTGAAAATAATTAAAGTTTACAGCTGGGCTATTTGGATTCAAAAAGATCACAAACCAAAAGCTTCAAGCTTTGCGAGATAAAGTGCAATGCAATAGTTAACTGTTGTGAATGGAATAGTTTTAATCTTGTTTTGCAATCCTCAACAACGTGTGCCACACCGGGGGTGCCACAAGTTTGATATCTAGATCCATTGATATTTACAACCATATTACATCTGATGGAGGAGATTGTTAGACATAGATAAATCACGGGCACAAATGCATAGTTTCTATAGATTGAAATTAATTCCCGATCTGAGGCATTTGATAATTTGGCTTTGCCTTTATCCTTGCCTGTTCTCGGCTTGGCTTGAATTGCAATATAACTAAAATCCTATTACAATTGTCCTGCATCTACTGCAGACTACGTATCATTCGACGGAGCTTAGCAAGTGGAACATGAAGCTTGCAATGATTGTGAAATTTTTGTGACTGGTGAGATTTGGTCCCTCCTATGCTTCATTGCAGAGCCCAAAAGCGCAGGGCTTCTATAATAGTGGGTAGCCTGTAATAGATTGCACTAAACAAGGACAGATTTTGTAAGACAATAGCATGAATTGCTTTTGATTGACACCGTAATTCAAAGCGATTAGCGATCGCAGGCTAAAGAAATTCCGTCAACCAGTAATTCAAAACAAACAAAGCATCAAAAGTTTCTCTGAAACCCAGGTAGCTAGCTCACTTGTTGTGCATTCCAGAAATTGTTTTCAGGAGCAAACATGAGCATAAATCGAAAGAAGGAGGCTATATCTACACATTTGCCTCGGGAATTTTACTTATTTGCTTCACAAGCTGATTCGGAGGCGACTCATTTCTCTTACTTTTTTGGGTGTAATAAATACATTTACTGCTTAGCTTCTGAACCAAATAGATAAAATTCCCGAGGTAGATGTGTATATATATCCTTCTTCTTTCGATCTATGCTCATGTTTGCTCTTGAAACAATTTTGGAATGCAGAACGAGCGCGCTAGCTACCTGGGTTTCAGAGAAACTTTTGCAGTTTTGTTTGTTTTGAATAACTAATTGAGGGAATTTCCTTCGTTTGCGATCGCTAATCGCTTTGAATTCAGGTGTAAACAAAAGCAACTCATACTATTGTCTTACAAGATCTTTCCTTGTTATTGCACCATGGTAAGCTCATTGCTCCATGCTCCGAGCGATACGCTCTTGATAGTTGACAAAAATAACCTTGATGGAGGCTTTTTTGAAACTCACAGCTAAGTTGAGCTGTTTTTAAACGTGCACAATTTCTAATTCATATGAGAAGCAAATGTGTCTATTTTTCAAAGGTTATCTAGATATGGCAAATTTTTGGGGTTGAAGTTATGATAAAGCGGCGAGTCATTGGTCGATTTTGACGGGATGGGGTTTGCATGAACTATAAGTTGAAGCATCTGAACTGCATTTATTGGAAAACATTTTCAATAATACACTAGACCTAGTTCTAGTTCTATAAATAAGAACAGTACTGACTTTTTCAGCAATTTGTTCTATCAAACAAGTGAAAAGCATCAAATCTAAACTCGATAAGCCACTTCCAAAATGTTCCATATTCCTAAAGCTAGAACGAATAATAAAAGAAACTTCATTTCTGATGTTGGTGCTAAGATACTGGGGGATAAAAGTTCAATTTCATAACAATTTCTTGTGAGACTGGGTCGACTAATAGGCCTAATGTTTTGGTGGAGAGACGCGAGGAACATCATCAAAACAGAGAAAGACGATATGGAATATGATAAGGTTGTATATCATTAATATCTAAACTAATTTTACAATCATACGCTGCTACCTGTGATGTAGCTTGTAAATGCATATAATCCCACAAATTCATAGCCATTTCAAAACTTTGCAATATGCCCATAAGTCGGTCTTTGGTACAAATGCATATGTAGACAATTTCGTGGTCGGTAACATAATCAAATTTTGATGACTTTTTAAAAGTTTTACTTTTTGTGTGTCACCTCGTATAACGATATAGATAATAAAATTTTTGCATAATTTACAGCTGCGATCGAGCGTTTTGATCCCAGGGGGGGGGGGTACTCAGGTATATTTAGCATAGGGGTGCTCAAGCTGGGATACCACGCATCAACCCAAAGAAATAATTTCTAGCGTGAAAATAAACCCAACAAAAATAATTTCTAGCATGAGAATAGATCCAAAAAGTTAATTTTTCTGACCCCTACTTACCCAAAACTTATGAAATCCGAATCTTATATCTATAAAATGTCCCCTAACTGAATTTCTCCGTATTGTATTTGGATATTCGAGTTTTTTCATTTTAGTAATGTTAGTTATTTTGATTTCGTTTTTAAATCAAACTCTTCCCAATTCTATATTTTCTCCCATATTTGAGACCCAAAAAAGTAAGCCAGAATTTCAGGAACCCAAAAAATAACTGTACAAATCATTGACCCAAAAAGTAACCCTTGCCCAAATGTTAGACCCGAAAAAGTAACCTGAGCATCCCTATCCTAAATATACCAGAGTACCCCCCCCCCCCTGAGGTTTTGATCTGCTTGGATATTTATTTTGAAAGTCTCCAATGATTAGGACTCTTTAATTTCTCTTCACTGAGCCTGTCTGCCCTGTCATAACTTTTGGCCAATAGACAGCAAGGCGAATTTTGTCAAACAACAGTTTTTAGGTTTCCGAGAAGGGAAAGCGATAGATCTCACACCTCTCAATGCCTTCAATCAAATCATAACAAACAGAGAAAGCAAAGCATCATGATTGGCTGCACAGAAGGTGTGAATTCTATGAGGCTGTCAATTCAGTTTGTCAGACCAACAATCCATATTTTGTAATACAATATCATCAGTTGCTTTAATTGACACTTCAATTCAAAGCGATTAGCGGCTGCAGACAAAGGAAATTATCTCAACCAGTAATTTGAAACAAACAACGCCGCCAAATGTTGCCCCGAAACCAGTGGGCAAAAGCTATCGCCTTTTGTGCACGCGAAAGATGGTTTTAAGAGAAGTTATGTGCTTCTAAATACGCAAGAATTGCAATACCTTCTGCTCGGCTTTCTGAATCAAATAAACGATGTCCATCTTGCAGAACTTTAGATTTACCTTTCTTCTTTCGTTAGAAGCACATAACTTACTTCTCTTAAAAACCACCTTTCGCGTGCACAAGGCGAGAGTTTGCCCTATTGGTTTCGGGGCAACTTTTGCGGCCTTGTTTGTTTTGAATTACTGATTGAGATATTTTTTTGTCTGCAGTCGCTAATCGCTCTGAATTAAGGTGTCAATGAGAGCAACTGATGCTATTGTGTTGCAAAATATGTCCTTGTTCGAGAGGTGTGAAATCTGTTCTTCTGAAAAGCGTATTGCTTTGTCTTCTTTGATCTTTGTCATGCTTCTTTGTTTTGTTTTTTACAAAATTATTCGCCCTTACTTGTTACTTGAAGAAGATTTCTTTGAAAAATGTCCTTCAAGGTAAAGCTGAAAGTGACTTATTGAACGAAGTCGACGAATGCAATGAATCTAAATCATTTTGATACTTCCACAATTTCTATCATATTTAGCAAATNAAAGGGGTGCTCAAGCTGGGATACCACGCATCAACCCAAACAAATAATTTCTAGCGTGAAAATAAACCCAACAAAATAATTTCTAGCATGAGAATAGATCCAAAAAGTTAATTTTTCTGACCCCTACTTACCCAAAACCTATGAAATCCGAATCTTATATCTATAAAATGTCCCCTAACTGAATTTCTCCGTATTGTATTTGGATATTCGAGTTTTTTCATTTTAGTAATGTTAGTTATTTTGATTTCGTTTTTAAATCAAACTCTTCCCAATTCTATATTTTGTCCCATATTTGAGACCCAAAAAGTAAGCCAGAATTTCAGGAACCCAAAAAATAACTGTACAAATCATTGACCCAAAAAGTAACCCTTGCCCAAATTTTAGACCCGAAAAAGTAACCTGAGCATCCCTATCCTAAATATACCAGAGTACCCCCCCCCCCTGAGGTTTTGATCTGCTTGGATATTTATTTTGAAAGTCTCCAATGATTAGGACTCTTTAATTTCTCTTGACTGAGCCTGTCATAACTTTTGGCCAATAGACAGCAAGGCGAATTTTGTCAAACAACAGTTTTTAGGTTTCCGAGAAGGGAAAGTGATAGATCTCATCTCTCAATGCCTTCAATCAAATCATAACAAACAGAGAAAGCAAAGCATCATGATTGGCTGCACAGAAGGTGCGAATTCTATGAGGCTGTCAATTCAGTTTGTCAGACCAACAATCCATAGTTTGTAATACAATATCATCAGTTGCTTTAATTGACACTTCAATTCAAAGCGATTAGCGGCTGCAGACAAAGGAAATTATGTCAACCAGTAATTCGAAACAAACAACGCCGCAAAATGTTGCCCCGAAACCAGCGGGCAAAGCTATCGCCTTGTGCACGCGAAAGATGGTTTTAAGAGAAGTTATGTGCTTCTAAATACGCAAGAATTACAATGCCTTCTGCTCGGCTTTCTGAATCAAATAAACGAAGTCCATCTTGCCGAACTTTAGATTTACCTTTCTTCGTTCGTTAGAAGCACATAACTTCTCTTAAAAACCACCTTTCGCGTGCACAAGGCGAGAGTTTGCCCTATTGGTTTCGGGGCAACTTTTGCGGCCTTATTTGTTTTTAACTACTGGTTGAGATAATTTTTTTGTCTGCAGTCGCTAATCGCTCCGAATTGAGGTGTCAATGAAAGCAACTGATGCTATTGTGTTGCAAAATATGTCCTCGTTCGAGAGGTGTGAAATCTGTTCTTCTGAAAAGCAAATTGCTTTGTCTCCTTTGATCTTTGTCTTGTCTTCCTTGTTTTGCTTTTTTACAAAATTATTCGCCCTTACTTGTTACTTGAAGAAAATTTCTTTGAAAAATGTCCTTCAAGGTAAAGCTGAAAGTGACTTATTGAACGAAGTCGACCAATGCAATGAATCTAAATCATTTTGATATTTGCACAATTTCTATCATATTTAGCAAATNCTGCAGTCGCTAATCGCTCTGAATTAAGGTGTCAATGAGAGCAACTGATGCTATTGTGTTGCAAAATATGTCCTTGTTCGAGAGGTGTGAAATCTGTTCTTCTGAAAAGCGTATTGCTTTGTCTTCTTTGATCTTTGTCATGCTTCTTTGTTTTGTTTTTTACAAAATTATTCGCCCTTACTTGTTACTTGAAGAAGATTTCTTTGAAAAATGTCCTTCAAGGTAAAGCTGAAAGTGACTTATTGAACGAAGTCGACGAATGCAATGAATCTAAATCATTTTGATACTTCCACAATTTCTATCATATTTAGCAAATAGATTTTGTGATAAAAAACAGGGCCGTAGGAAGCATCCTAGACTTTGGGGAGGCAGGACAATTCAACTTTGTTTATTGAACTGAAGGTCACGAAGGGGAACTTCCTGAAAAGAAAAGGGGCAAAAGGGCACTTCTTCGTTATGACACCCCCCCTGGTTCCTACATCTCTGATAGAAAATGGTTGATATTGGAGATTGGCAGATCTTTTGGTAACACAATACTTCTGCCATCAAACTCGGATTCAAATTAGAGAATTCATTTATTTATTTATTTATTATTTGTTTTCCATAGTTGGCATTATTAAAGTGTATCCAGGTGGAGTTTGAAAGGACATGAAACTGAAAATGAAAGAAATTTTTAGAAATATGTTCATGCGATGTAAAAGCGAAGGGATTTGCGGAGGAGTATGTTTGTTATGCTATGCGTGAATAATGAATGTTTCTTACTTTACTGGCAATCATCAGGCAAGGACGAGAAAATGAATCTTTATGCAAGATATCGATCTATTGAGATACTATGCTGAATTCTACTTCAAATATGTGTTAACAATCACAAACTAAGAACACACTTTGCAATGCCGTATTTCGTGATCGAGTAACAGCAACTAATTGCAGCCAGCACTGATCTGTTTGGAAAAGGTAGGTAGGGCCTAATAAGAAACCCGGAGAAGTCAAGCATGGATAAAAGTGGGAGGATCAAGGAGGAATCATTTTCAGAGGACGATCTCAGTGAAGAACGAGTTGAAGCGTGGCTAGATGCAAACCCTGAATTTGTAGAGTCTTATTTCAGTCGAAAAGCCCAGAGAACTTTGTTAGGATCATTTTTACGGCATTCAAGGGGCAGCGCAAGCCGTTCCAGATCTCGTGCAGCAACACCGCCAATTGGCCCAGAATTTTACAGAAGCCCAAGTTCTGGAGCATCAACCCCAATAAGAAAAAGTTCAGTTTCAGATTATGATGGTCGTGGTATTTTGAAACCAATTGTCGTAGATGGCCCTAATAGTTTCCTTGGGTTGGAGAGACAACTAGCGAGGCCTGGTCGGCAGAGAAAATCCAAAGAGGAGTTACAACAGTTAAGGGTACTTGATGAACAAGGATTCCTGCTCGAGCTAGTCAAAGATATTGCGAATGATCTGGAAGTTAAAGGTTTATGCCACAAGATTTTACAGAATGTTAGTATTATGACAAATGGAGATCGATGCTCCTTATTTATCGTTCAAGGATCTTCAAATGGACCACGTTTCCTGGTTTCACAAGTTTTCGATGTTAATGCCGACTCCAAAGTCGAAGATCTCAGTGATTTAGGAGAAATAAGAGTACCATGGGGTACTGGGATAATCGGGTTTACTGCCGACACTGGAGAAACTGTCAATATTCCTGATGCATACCAGGTGAGGTATTCTAAATGTTTAAAAATGCAATGGATGAAATCTGTGGCTTTAAATCTTCTTATGCAGGAAGCAGAATTTTAAATAGGCTCTCAGAAGACTTGCTTTTTCTTGCTTCATTCAAAGTAGTGTGGCATCGCCCTTGTCTGTTCCCGCTCAGTTCAGCTTTTGTCGCCCATTCTGATCATTTGTTTGTTTATGAATGATTACTTACTGTTTGCATGAATTTGTAAATTGACAGAAAGGTTCAATTTAGTTTGATATCGTGAACAAACTGAATGAATTGTAAACACGAATATGATATGGTAATGAGCGATGCTCGGTAGTGGCGATGATAGCAGCCATAACATTGTATTGTGCAGCACTAAATGTGTGAAAATTTTGACTTCAACGATCGTGTAACTCAGCTGGGGAGATGTACAGATACTTTGTTTCCGGCCAGATAGTCTATTTATAATATTTTTGAGCTGTAACTGTCATAGCTGGCTTGGGAGCTGCTTGCCTCTGTACTGTAGAAGTCACCCCTCTGTGTTTGTTAGGCCTGGAATTTTATCAAATATTTGGTTTAAAAAATTGTAAACCAAATTTTAACTGAAAGCTGATGACATGATATATCATAAATAAATCTTTTTGAACGACTTTTTGGAAAATTGAAATATGAAACCGAAAGATCCCTCAAGGGATAAAACACCAGCCTAAACTTGTAAAAAGACAATTTAAAACTTGTTCTTTCATATGTACAAAATCATCCGTTAATTTCATTATTATTCAAAATTTCTAAAATATTTTGTATAGTACAATTACAAAATGGGAAATATAATGTTATAAAAATCTAAATCTTAATCACACAAAAATAAAACTTTAGAAGCTAATTTTTACCCTTCTATCTCAACAAAATCCATTAAAAACCAAGAAACCCCAAGTCATATCTTGGCTTCTAATGCATCATGAAGTCAAAGTATTATTGGTACTTTTCATGGATATTAAACAGGCAACTTCATTGACTTCATCCCAAGAACACAACTTTCAATGTAAACATGCTGTGCGTTGACAAGTTGAGCTAATAGATGATATTATGGTTCTATTGTAGCAAATCCAACCTATTTGGAAAGTTGTGACCATTATATAAGCTCTTAACATCTCCTTGACGCAAAATAGATAAATCACATCTGACATAAGTAGTTGCAAACTTTACATCATTTTAAAGTCTTTTTTATGCTTTTTTCTTGAAGCTTGGAAACCTTTGCATCAAGCTTGCCCAAAATGTCTCTGTTTATTGTTTGGAAATTGAGACATGGTCACAAAGGTGACTAAAGTAAACCATGATATTTGTTTACATTTTCAAAAATTAACACATTTTTCTAAGAAACTAAAAATATGAGCAAATACAGAAAATATTTCAAGATTATCAGATATTTAGTACTCAGAATTTCTTTCAAGAGTTTCTGAAAGTCTCAATATCAATCTCTATGTTTACTACCTTTGCTTGCCCTAGCATGAATATTTCCAAACAAAGTATCCTTTCTTCATGGTTCAGAATCAAGGGATCCCTGTTGGGTGGGCAGCTGATCAACCTTTTATCAAAACAGCCTAAGTTCTGCTTATTGATCAGGCGTTTTACTTTTTTTCTTGTGTGTTTAATTCATTGGTTAATTGTAAGTTAAGTGTCACTCATTGTGGGCACTTTCTGACTTTGTATTCTTTCCTGCAATGAGGGGTACAGAGTTGTATTTTGTTGCATGTTTTTGTGTTTTAATTGACATATCTATAAGAAAATAAAGGACATAGTATTCAAATTTGGTAAAAAATTCATTTTCAAATCTCATATAAACATCTTTTTTATATTTTAGAAATTTATACATGATAGAATATTTACGTTACTTCATATTCATTCATGTAGCGATATAATGTAGATCTTGTAGCAACAAGGAGCTGCAAATATAGAAAATAAAAACCACATATGATATAAGAAATATGCCAATAAATGATACTGTAGCCTGCACACAGACTTTACTAACTGCGCAGGAGAAAATGAGAGAAAAGGAAACATTTCTCTCATTTTCTCCTGCGTGCAAGCCAAGGCTACTGAAGTAGCTTTACAAGCCAAATGAAGGGGTGGAAACATTTTTTTGGGACTTACTGTAAATGTGTAAGTTGTAAAACAGAATCATTTACAGGCTGCATGGTATCATTAAAGACATTGATTGTCTTGGATTTGATATCTTCAAATGCCAAGTTTGACATGTACTGTACATATAATGCCAAAATTCATGCTACATTATTTTTCAATGATAAGCAGTTCCCTTGCATATAGAATCAAGATCACTGATATTTTTTTAAAGGCAGATTTTATTAACAGAAATTGCTCGAAAGTATATTCACCAGATTAATTTTGAGTTTGAGTGGTCCAACTTCTAGAAAAGTATTGAGGTTTCAAAAATAGAATGAGTTGTTTGATGAAAACACTCTTTGTTACAAGCATCTGGTCAGTATTTGCTTTCAGTTTTGGTAGTTTATATTTCAGGGGATGAAAATTTTGCATTCATTATGCATGGCCTGATTGGAGAATTGTGCACATGCACCAAACTCTCTTTGTATTTGAGACCATGAAATCTTTTGTTCTCCAGTGTTTCGGACAAAACTGCTCACTGAAGAACTTTGATTTCAAAAGAAGAAGCAGGACTCTCTTCCATGTACCTGGCCATATTGATATTTCCTGTTTGAAACACCTCATAATTCTATTCTATCACATCCTGATGCTTTGATTTTCCATCTGCAATAATTTCTGACATTTCTCCTCATTAAATGAATGAGGTTTTCATTACATGAATCATGTTCTTGAAAGTTTAGTGATGTTTCAAGAGACAATCCTTCACCAAGCTTAGAATATTGCTGCATTTTTATTTGCTTGCTTACACTGTATGCACATGTTACTGTTTGGCATGTTCTGGCTGATGCTTTTGGTGGTTTATACTGTAGTGGGATGGCAATACGTGGCAACTCTCTTACTTTATATTTTAGATACTGTAGGTTCTTTTATTTTATTCTCCTTGCCTAAAAGTGGACTTGTTACAAGTCCCTCTTTTGGTTTGTGAAAAAGAGACGTAAAACACGAGAGGAGAAACAGGACCATACATACATACATACATACATACATACATACATACATATATTTTTTGATACTGTAGCAGGTATGATACTGGCAGCTTGCAGCTGATGTGTACCTGCTATAAATAAAATAACTAAGATTGAAGTAGTTAAAACTATATATATTGATTAAAACGAAAAGAAAAAGTATGTCCATGTCCATATTAAAAGCTACCTATATATAAAACTATTGTCTTTATTCAATAATTAACCAGTTCCTTTTACAAAATTAAGACTATTTAATGATGTTCTAAATCTTTTTAGTGTCTCCTTGAAAGGTAAAATGCTTTTATGTTTAATGTCCTCCTTTAAACTATTCCAAACAACAGCTCCTCTGTATGCGATTGTTCTCCTGCCAACATCTGTTCTGAATGATGGGACGCAAAATTTAGTTGTCTTTCTTAAATTGTACCTTTGCTCTTTATGTTTTGTAAATAACTGACTGATTTTTCGTGGAGTATTTTCCAGGTGGACGTTCTGCATCAACACTGCCAGTTTTCTATTATACATGTAGGAAATTGGTTCCCAGTTCGCAATCTTTAACACATCTTCATTGGTATGTGCTCCTGTGATGTTGTATACTATTCTGGCTGCCCTTGCATGTATCTTTTCAACTGTATCAAATAAGGTCTCGCTGCAAGTTCCCCAAGTCAACATGTTATATGAAATTGCTGGAATGATTGTCTTAAAATAGATGTCTTCAAGAAAGTTTCTTCTCAGATATCTCATACTTTTCAGCTTTTTTACTTTTGCATTGAATGACTTTGACACTTTACTGATTTGAGGGGCCCAAGATAATTTCTGATCTAAGGTAACTCCTAAACAGTCAACTTGAGAAGAATAATCAATTGTTTGGTTATTAATTTTCAGTTCATTTAATGGGCCGATAAACTTGTGTCTATTTAGAATCAGGGCTTTCGTTTTTCCAAAATGAATTGTAAGCCTGTGTTTCAAACACCAGTTATTTATTTCCATGATCATTGTCATCATTGATGTGTGTAGCTTTTCAACTGAGTCTTCTATACAATAGGCTGTTGTATCGTCAGCGTACATTTCCATCTTTCCCACTGTCAGACACTCAGGGAAGTCTTTTACATAAATTGAGAAGATCCTTGGGCCGAGTAAAGACCCTTGGGGGACTCCATAAGAAACTGGTTGTAGATTCGAGGTTGCTCCATTTATTTCACAAAATTGCATTCTGTTTGATAAGTAATCGTTTACCCAATCAAAGATGCTTCCACTTATGCCAGTACTTTGCAACTTAAATGGTATAATTGAATGGTCAACTGTTTCAAATGCTTTTCTAAAATCAATCAATAAAACTCCAACAAACTTCCCCTTGTCCATTGCCATTTTCCACATCTCTGTAAGATGTACCAAAAGTAACTCAGTTGATAATCCCTTTTCATATCCCCACTGGCTTGGATTGGGGATCTGAGATCTGAGGACCAAAAGATAGACTTGTAGCATTGTAGCAAGTCCAGCCTAAAACTTTCATCTTTTTTTTGTAGTCATTTGTGTCTAGCCTGTGGGCCGGTTCGACTTGCCAGAAGTAGTTTACAGTTGAATTGAAGCTTATTTAAAAAGTATGTTCTTGCAAACATTTCTGCACAGCGTGCCCTCATGGTGGAAATTTTGTGTTTGTGGCACAGTCTGATCGCAAGGGATTTTTACTACTAGAAATTGAAATTTAATGAGCTGGGACTTGGAATAGAAATATAAACCTGGGGATGGAAGTTTGTCAGACTATTACCTAAGTGGAGTTCTTGCATCATGTTGATGGGAAAGTGACCAAAAACCTCATTCTGGACATTGAGCACCATTAATTCACAAAATGTGCTGTCAGTTTACAAAATGTTAAATTCTGAAGGTATACGACACTGTCGAGAGATGGGTTGTATTATTTATGCAATCAATCAGTATTTTTTCAATCAGTCGGTACCTTTTTATCATATTTAGCAAAGATATACTTTTACCTGAAGATTCTGTAGCTTGAATAATCCTGGTAGGATCATGCATTTATTTAAAGGAACATTCTACTAAGTTCCTTTACTACTGACAAAGGGCACGGCCCGATACGTTTAGTTTCATTTTGCTATGGCGATAGAAGTATTATTTTTGATGAGTAATCAGTTTTTTTTTGCTATTTATCATACATCGCCACACGCTTCACTGTTATTTGAATGCATTTATTTACCCTGTGATGCAGTCATAGAGAAAAAGAATTCAAGAATTGCAAAATGTTAATTGTGATGCTTTTTCTCTAAAGAAAGGCTAAGAGTATTGAACCCCACAAAACACACCAAGCCCCCTTGCATACTGGTGTAGGAGAGTCCCCTGGGATCTTTGTGGCTTTTCTTGTTTGACAAGTTGAAACAGCTGTCATATCATAATAATAGGGCAGCCAGTGAAAATGTTTGGAAACTCAAATGAATATTTAACAGTATTTAGTTTCAGCCATCAGATAAATGAACATTCTCAAATGAGTTTATTCATAATAGGACATCTTCTTTGAAAACAGCCTGGCTTGTTTATACGTTAATTCATTATTTTTAACTGAGCTGAATATAACGCCAAGTTGAACTTCTGTTGTTGATGTCCAATCTCTTCTGCACATCGTTTTGACCAACCTAATTGCAAGCTGTCATGTAGTCTTTTCAATCTTTTGGTACTCATCTTCTCATAATAGGAGCAGTATCTCCAAACAGCCTTAACTGTTTTATCTTTTTAACCAGACTTGGTGAATCCCCCGTGTCGACTTTCGTTGGTTTCATGGCCCTAATCTAATTTCATTTACAGACCAGTCATTGACGCGAATGCTACTTGTGACTACTGTTGTGCACGCTCGGTACCCTTTTGGTACTCATTTTCTAATAGAAGTCCTTCCAAACAGCCTCAATTGTTAGTTTTAACCAAACTTGAGCCCCCTGTGTTGAATTTTTGTGGTTTCATGGCCTTTAGCATACATATTATTTTATTTACAGACCAATTGTCATGGCCTGTGCTGAAGGTGTTGTCAGACTTTGCAGCCAGGGGAATCAGGTGGGCAGAGTTCGATCCCAGGTAGAGGCCCATCACTTGAGCGTCATGGCAAGGGATCGCGGACTCAATTAGGTCTTCTCTAATACTACAATCCCAGCGCTTGGCTCTAAAACGGCAACTTCACCTTTACTTCACCTTCACTTCAGCTTCACCTTCAGCTTCACCTTCGCTTCACCTTCGCTTCACTTCGTTGTACAGGGAGTGGAGTCCCGAAATTCTGCCCCGTTTGTGTGATAGCTAGGAGGAGATGCAACTTGAATTGTCCCTTATTTTAAACTGATGCATTGTTGCATATAGGCTCATCCGACGAGTCAATCTGACGAGGGGTTGCTGATTTATGGCACAGGAAAGGCAAAATGCTGGACCGTAGAAATGCGTAGAAATACATTTGGGGGATCAAGGGAATGATTTGGAGTTTAGTAGGTTTCAGAATTTAAAGAGCCATTTCGACCCAGTGTCCTTTGGGGGCACGCTACAATTTAGGACTGTCTGAAAATTAAATTTGGCCTAAACGGAAACTATAGTAGTTGAACTGATAGAGTAGAACAGTTGAGCTGAAGTAAAACTTTCCTGCTGCAGTGTGCATCCATAGCCCGGGGGTGCACTTGACTTTCAAGTGTACGGGGAAGTGCGCTCCAAGAAAAGCTTTAGAAATTGTCCCTTGAAATGATAGCCGGCTTTAGAAAAATCGACGAAAATCATACCCCATAACGTAAAAATTCGTCGAAAATCAATGTAATAACATTTTTGACAACCGGCTTTAGAAAAATTGCCTTCTTTTGATACCCGGCGTTAGAAAAAATAGGCGAAATTGAAACGATACCTGGAAAGGAGTGCACATTCCGTTAGCAAAATATACTAAGTAACCCCCTCCCCCGGATACATAGTTCCTGCTCATGCAAAGGACCCTGGGTGACGATGGCTACTTAAATTCCAAAACATTGAAAAAAGATACGTTTTCAATGATATCTGGAGACATGTAGACGGGGAGACAATCAGTGGAAACTTTACGGTTTTTGGTTTTTCCTGCACTTTGTAGAATTTTCGAATATGCACAATATTGATAGAAGCTCTAACGCCACTCTATCGAACCTCGTGTATAAAAATAACGCTCGATCCAGGCTCTTTTGTAGAATAGCTAAAAGGTCTATTTGTGTAACACTACATCTTGGCTCGTCATGAAAGTGTTACATCATAATATCATATCCTTCAAAATGGCCTTGAAATTTACCGATCAAATATCCGCATTTGAGCAGCTGCATTTCTCCAGGTTTTTCTCGCCACAAAATCTCTTTACCAAACGTAAACCATTTAAATGCTCAAAAAACAAGATCTGACAGCGATTCGGTACGAATTGAAGAAATGTCAAAGAAATTCTTGTCTAGATTTGTCCGTTAATAGAACCAGGAATCCTTTTTGAGCCTCTTTACTTTCTAATCTTATGTTTAATCCTTACGTTTCAGCGATTTCAATTCGCGTTAGCAGTAAAGCTTTCTTCTTCATCTTTTCTTCCATATGTTTGCAAATCTGCGTCTGTAGTGTGAATCACAACTCATCCTCACAACTCAAATGTTCAAATCAATAATACTGCTAACAAGGTGTGCATTCTGGAGAGGGATTTTGAGCGGTGGAGACTCTGGAGGGGAGCAGTAGCTGCGGCAGTTGTTTTCGTTGTTGTTCTCTCGGCTGGGGCCGGTGCTGTTCGGCACTATCACTTGTGCTGGCCTGATTTCCATTCTGAAACAGGTCCCAGTATACATGCGTATTTAATCGTTTATATGTAGCTCTTTGCAATTGTGTATTTGATCGTAATTTAGTTGCATGTTCTTTATGTAATGGTCAGGGCGTTGTCATTGTCTTTTGCTCCCCCTGGTATCGTCCTTGTAGTGTGCACTGTAGCCAGTAGCTGAAATATAATGTCGTAAGTACCTTCTTTTGGTAAACTTTCCAAGTGAAGATATAAACAAAGCTTTATAGAATGGCCTACCTGAACGTCGGCATATATGCTCGTTAATTTGAATGGGCAAGAACCTAAGCAGGGGTTTCAAGGAGATTTCGAGCAAGTAAGCAATTTCTCATAGTTGCAATTAAACAAAAGAAACCTATGCTCTAGACACCAAACAAATGCCAAAAGCCGTTTGAATCGAAGTCTGGGTTGGAAGGGTTGGCGAGAGAGAGAGAATCTCCCTTCTGTTACGAGGTTTATGGGTCACAGGACAGCTTTCAGATACATTTTGGGCAATTTATTTCCTTACTTTTCACCGTTAATTTGAAACCAATAGATTTGTAGAGTTCAATTTATTGTTCGAAGAAGCTATTTTTCCACAATTGTGTCCGCCATTTACCAGAAAAATGTTGTTCTCCCCAAACCCTTTTCTAAACGTCAAAATGGTCTAATGCCTTTTGCTTGAAGGAGGGAGGGAAGGCATCCCTGGTGCCGACACCCTTTGGTCAAGTTTTTGTGAATTGGTATTTATCAATTAGAAACAACTAGGCCCGCTCGGTGCGGCTTCGCTGCGCCTCCGCGTTCCCTTTAGTTTCGCTGTAGTTCGTCTAGTTAATTTCATAAAGCAGTGGTGAAATGTATGTCTGCACATGGTGGCAACTGGGGTGATTTTGAATTTTGATTTTCAGTGGAAGTTTTCTTGCTCACGGTGACGTGAAAGAGGTGAATCTGCTGAAAAGTTAGTTGCCGTCATTGTTGTGGGTGCCTTGGTTGTTTCAGTTGTTTCATTTAAATTGATATAGTGGTGTTTCTTGCCTTAGTAGAGTTAGTTTCGTTAGTACCTTTGGTGCCCTTACTTGTCATATTGGCCTTAGTTGTTTTGATGGGCTTTCTTGCGTTAGCTGCCGTCTTGTCTTAAGCTGTGAAAATTCTCAAATGCTCAATTGACAACCTGAAGCGCTTGGATTTAAAAAGTTTGATGTATTCAATTTTAGTAAGCTTTTGATTCATTGCTGATGAATGGTGGAGTTGCTGTCACTCTGGCATTGAAAGGATAGGTTTTCCTTTCTCTGTTTATCTTGATTTGATTGAGTGCACTCAGATGTGTTAAGTCTGTTCTTCAGAAAGGAAAATCGCTTTTTCTTCTTGAAAATCTGAAGTTTTGCTTTACAAAATTTGCCCATGCTGTGGATGTGATCTTTTTTGGAATTGACAAAAGACGTGTTAGTGGCAGGCTATGCAACATGAAACATGAGCTTCACGAACTTCATTCATTCATTCATTCATTCATTCATTCATTCATTCATTCATTCATTCATTCATTCATTCATTCATCCATGCATTCATTCATTCATTCATTCATTCATTCATTCATTCATTCATTCATTCATTTTAAATTTTTTAACCACGGTTACCCTGTCAGTCAAGAAAGAATGTTGTTCATGGGGCTGTGCATAAATCTTACACATTAAGTAAAACCCTAAATTAAGTTATATAAAGTAAAACCCTATACTTATTAAGATGATAAATGAATGATAAAAAGTTACAAAATAGATTATTTCAAAGGGTTTTTAAATGCTTTTAAAAGGATGCCTGCTTGACTTTCGTATCCAAGAGGCTCCAAACTCCAGCACCACGACATGAGAATGCTCGTTGAACATTATATGTTTTCATTAGTGGGACTTAAATTCAGTTGCGGTGTTTCTCAAATTTTTTATACTGCTTCTCGAATTTGTTGCAAACATTTCTCACAGGTAATCTGCAGCAATGTCTTCCTCGAGCTTTGTATAAAGCAGTGCAGAGAAAAGCAAATTCTTGCATCAAACACAGCAGCAGTCTTCAAAACAGGCACACGTTATTCCGGATTAATACGTTATTCGTTTGTCGGTTTGGGCTGAACATAAGATGCCCTATAAGGTCATGCGCGCTGACGTCGGTTGCTAGGTAGGTTTGTGTGAAGTTGGTCTTGGCTGGTTGATCCAGCCTAATAGTAAGCGATTAGTGAAGGTCATATGTTCGATTAATGCATAGAAGATATGAAATGAAGGCGCGGAGAACGTCAACGCCGTGAGAATTGTCGCCTGGAAATTTTGAAGTACGTGTTCTACGCCGTTTTATGCACATAAATGACGTCAGAAGCTGTGAAGTGCTTCATCAAGGGCACGAATTTCATTGTGGCCACGAAGACTATAAAGAAAACCATGAGTTGTTTTATTCTCAGATGAATGATTCAGCAGATGTTCTCTATGCAAAGGGAGTAATCGTATCAGAAACTAAGGAGCGAACTAGCAATACATCACAGGTGCTTTGGTAATGAGCTTAAGTTTTGCGTTCAACATAAACTTCTCCACTAAACATTTTTGGTAAAACCTACAGCCTGCAGCTGTGCGTTAAAGAAATTCTTGACTGCTGTATTTCCGATCTTCGAACATTTTCGGGAAATTAGAATAACCTTGATGATGGCACGAAGGTTGGTAAAATTGAGCAAAATTTATGATAAAGAAGTTCTTGACTGCTGCCATTCTGATCTTCAGATATTTTCTGGAAATTTAAGTTAACCTGAATGAAGGATGGAAAAATTGAGCAAAATTTGAGGTAAAAGAAACCTTGATCGCTCCTATTTTGATATTTGAAAATTTCTGGAAATCTAAGTAACCTGAAAGATGGATGGAAAAATTGAGCAAAATTTGAGGTAAAAATCCTTGACTGCTCCTATGTTGATATAAGAACATAAATTTAACGTAAAGAAATCCTTGTCTGCTGCAATTTCCATCTTCAAACATTTTCTGGAAATTTAAGTAACCTGAACGAAGGA
>REGL01001314.1:33049-43362 GCA_004194395.1 Aurelia aurita complex sp. Pacific
GATAATATTTTCTGTCGATAATTTAAAGAGGTTTGCTGAATGTGATGGATAACTAACGAGCGTGCATGACGGCAGAGTCAATTTTTACAGACTCAAACCCTACCTACCCTCCGTAAATTATTTATCATAAATTTATTTGATTAATGAAGAATAGGTTGATAGTCATTGAAAGGCGTAAACCCAAATTACTTTTGCACCTGTAGCTGTGAAAAAACTTTTTTGCTGAAATCAACTTGCGAAGTTTTCTTGTCAAGGTGTTAGAAAAATCAAATTATATTTATTGTTTCTACTTGCCGAATAAACTCTTTATAATGAAAATTAGTGAAAATGAATTTTATTTCTCAGTGCTTTCCATAAAAGCCAAATGATGTTGTAGTGGCATGTGTTTTTGTTCAGTTTCGCTACCAGCAATAAAATGCGTGACTGCTCCTCAAAAAAGGGAAATGTTTATTTCGACCTCTTTATTTCTGTGCAAAGTACAGCTCTCCGTATAAATAATTCATGCACATAGCAAATATTATCTTAACTACGTTAAATTGAATTTATACGGAATCCTATCCGCCGAAAATTGTTTTCTTGACGTTTTGATTGGAAAGTTGGCAAGATTGATGTCGCAAATCGATTTTGCAATAAGCAGCTTTTGTGATCAGAATTCTTCATTTGCATACACGTTGAATTCTCCACTTCAATACACATTTCTTGCAAGAAACTTAGATCAGCCAATTGCACTGAATTGGGAGGAAAATGTCCACGCATTAGTAATGAAGGTTTCTTAATTTGCTTCTTAGTTTTCGGGGCAAAAGTGTGCTTCAGCCTCTAAGACTGCTTTGGAGAACAATGAGGTAGCTGTTGAAATGAATTTCTAGATTAAAACGAGAAAACTTTTTGTGAAAGTTTACAATAGGCCTGAATTTTCCATCTAATCAAAATTTTTAAGATGGATGATTACTCCAAGGGAAGACATTTTCGGGGATTGCTCAGTGGTAGCACGCTTGACTACCAATCTTAAGGTTGGTGGCTCGAGTCCCCGTCCTGCCGAACCTGCTAAAAATTTTGAGGAGAGTCGCGAACTCTCTGTAATTCCAGGCTAAAAGAATCACGAGGTGTGGTCATATCGAGAGGAAGGACCTGGACGCTGCTTCGATAAGCTCAGCTTCCCAGCGTCATAAAACTACCTTCGGATACTAGGTAGAAATGCATATAAAAAGACATTTTCGAAGGGAGACATTTTTGCATTTTCGGCAAAAATTCGCGAAAGTTTATTCCCACGAAATTCCTAAAATGTGAAATTGACGAAAGTACCTTTTCGTGAAATTTCCTGAGATATTGAGGCAAATATTCATATACTCAAATACTGATATTCCTCCTCTCATCAATGAGTTGCATTTTTTCCAAATATGCTACTAACAGCTATAGGCATGGAAAGTTCGGAGGGGTCATTGAATGCTCGAGTAATACTTGAGACGTCAAAAAAATTTGACAAGAAAACTTTTTCGTGAAAGTTTATTCCCGCAGAAATTCCCATTTTGCAGATTCGCGAAAGTCAATTCCAAAAACTCGTGAAAGTCTCTTTCCGCGAAAGTATGCCAGATATGTGTCTCTTGCTTACGTACGAATTACAAGTTAACGTTAAATAATGATATTTAGAATCCTTGGCAAGATTCACGATACTGTTTAAAGTTCACGGCTCAAAATGTAGTGTTTTTAAGCTATCATTTTGAAGTATTTCGCAACATGTAGCTTATTTTTATCTATACTATAATTAGATATAATCTTGTCTTTTATATTCACGAAAAAAGAAGACTTTTTAAAGCTAAGTGGCAAAACCAAATTTAGCAGATCTATCTTTCTGACTTACTCGGCAATTCAGGGCCAAAGCCAGTGGGGGAGCTGGGGGCGGGGCGTCCCCCCCCCCCAGGAGGCCATTTGTCGGAAATTTTACTCTGCCTGTCGGATTTTTCTGTGGTTACAGGCCCACATTTAAGAGATTTTATCGGGAAAATGATGCATAGAACATGAATTCATTTACTTTCGAGGATAAATTCTGACATGAATTTTGAATCTACAGCATGATTTTGCTTCATATCATTAATTTTGAAGGCTCCATGGTTGAAACTGCAATAATGCCAAACTCTAATCATTTAAGGAGCACATGAGTCCTGTCGTGCATGATTATAACGTATGTTGCTAAAACTGGGGTTGTTGCTGCTGTTGTTGTTGATTTTGGCGTCAGAAAATTTTTATTCCTTGCCCCCCCCCCCTAAGAGTTAAAGGCTAGTATCGGGCCTGCTCTGCATACCATATGGCATAATCCACTATTTTTTATTGGTGACTCTCAGGTTGAAAATGTAGACCGAACAAAGTATCTGGGTGTGATAATCGATAGAAATTTGGATTGGGAAGAACACGTTTACAATCTCCGTACTAAGGTTTCTCGTGCAATTGGATTTTTGAAATATTCCAGGAAATTTTTACCTCAAAACACGTTGAGTGCAATGTATAGGGGTATCGTCGAGCCCCATTTTCGGTTCTGTTGTTCGGTGTGGGGGTGCTGTGGGGTGACTAAACTGCAAACCCTGCAGAAGCTGCAAAATCGAGCAGCTAGGATTGTAACTAAAAGTCGATTTGATACGCCTGCTATGGCATTAATTCGCAGTTTAAATTGGCCTACTGTAAATGACATTATCAGAAGCGAAACAGCTACCACAATGTACAAATCGCTAAATGGTCTGGTCCCGGAGTACCTTTCAGACTTGTTCGAAAAAAATTCTGCTCGAAATGTCAGAAAACTGAGAAACACCGATACTGATCTCTCGTTACCATTACGAAAAACTAACAATGGGCAGAGGGCTATATCTTTTCGTGGACCTAAGCTTTGGAATCAACTTGAACCTGATGCTAAACAGGCACCCTCCCTTGCCACTTTTAAGAGAAGAATCAAAAGCTTGCCTTAACGAGAATTCTTTTATTTTTTTTGTTGTTAACTATTATATAGTGATCTTTTGAATTAGTAAATGTTTTGCCACGGCCCCCTGAAAAGCAGTTCATATGGATTGACGGGGCTACCGTGCCTAAATAAATAAAAATGAATGAATGAATGAATGAATGAATAATTTCGTTTCGATAATTCAGGAGGTCTTGCTCTGCGTAGTATCTGAAATATTGGAGAGAAAATTCAGGAATAGGTTCTGTTGCATTCTAACCCTTTTAAATTTTACTTCATCGGTCATTTTGATGAAGAGTAACTGTTGAGGAAAAACTTTGAACTCATAAAGAGCGATTGACACCCAGGGTTCTTTGCGGACACGCTATAGTTTCAGAAATCAAATTTGGTCTCAGCGGAGAATACAGATCGACGCTGCAGTTGTTAAATTAACAGGCAAATCAAACTTTTCTATCAGTTTCAGCCTTGCATTGTGGATCGATATTTTCCGCTTAGGCCAAATTTGATTTTCAGATAATCTGAATGATTTTCAGATAATCTTTTCATTTATGACGTCAAGAAACAGCTTACTAGGTCAAATAGCACAGTTGTTTTCCCAGCCACATCGTCAGTTCATGGTTATGTTCGCTTTGTACGCCACCAAACTGAACCATGCCCCGGGGCTAAGATTATTGTACTTGGATCAAGGAAAAAGAATACATGGTGACTAGAAATATATCAATATTTTAAAGGAGAAACCCTCATTTTATAAGGAGCACTTGATAAATTCTCTGAAGGTAAAAATGTCAATGACTTCAATACTGAAAACCACATCGTGATGGCATGACACAAATGGGCACAATTTTTGTGGGACTCCCTGTATACAAATCGATTTGAACACAAAACATCAGGCTTTTCCTAACCCGTTTATAAGTTCGTGCTTCAAAAAAGCTCGGGGTTTCAAAAAGCCTAAATCGACCATAGCATTGTTTAGTTTATCGTTTATTCTCTTTCAGACTAAATATAGCTTTTTGCTATAAACGACAGCATTAAGTAAGGGTGTTAGGACAATGTTTTTACGTAGGATCTTTGTCTTGTTTTCTTGTCTTGTTTTCTTCTCTGTTTCCTCTTCAACTGATGTGTGCAACAGAACGTGGGCTTAAGCCTAAATGCCTCGTGTTATTTGAATATATCTTCCTTGTATTCCTGTGTCTTAGTGCGCCTTCGCAGAAGAATGGTTTCAAATCGCAAAAGGGGTTACTTGCAAGATTGGTCTCTAACTTTTGCTATAAACGACTAGACTTACTCCACTCATCCCAATGCTTTCACTCCATTCCGAAATACTTAGCGCAAAATACGCAATTGCGGAGGAGCAAAATACTTTGTTTGTTCAAACAATAATAATTCAGTTCAATATGTTGTTGTTGCTGTTATAATAATTCAGTTCAATGTGTTGTTGTTGTTGCAATGAATTGGTTAAGTGGTGAACATTTTTCCAAATACTGGGGGCCAAGTTTTTGTTTCAGTTAAAAAGCATAAGGGTGCAATTTCACACAACAGTTTCGAGTGAAAAGTGAACTAAATTTAAGCGAAATGATACCGACGAATGCACGCAACGCAGCAGACACAGGATTTCTCTATGAAAGAAAACTTCCTTCTCTGAAAGTTTCTTCTTATCAACATTTGGGGGTGGAGTGACGTCACTCTATCGTCCTCCCTAGTGTCTGCAACCACTGAATGGATTTAATCGTCGTAAAATGCGAGCTTTTCTTTGGCAGCGGCAAAAAAAGACGCTACCACTGCATATTGGTCATGTTTTATATCTGCATATATTTATCTACCAGGAGCGTAGTCTTTCAGCGCAAGTAGTGATTTTCATAGGGATCTCCCATAAAATTTAACTAAAATTGATGTAAAAAGTATTTTCTAAAAGCTATTGTTAAAAGTCGATTTACAATCTAAATCCTATTTGCAGTGTGCTAATATTTACAAAAGAAAAGATACACTAAATTGTCTTTTTGATTCAACTTAAAAAGGACGCCTGCTTGGCCTCAGCTGAGAGGCTGTTCCAAAATTTTGCTCCTCTATAAGAAAGAGATTGTTTGCCACTTTAAAACTGCATAGTTAAGTTTAACGCATGCATCTTTGTAAGACGAGTGACAATTCTTATTAACCTGTAGTTAACAAGGACAGGTTTTGTAAGACAATAGCATGAATTACTTTTGGTTGACACTGCAATTCAAAGCGATTAGCGCTAGCTACCTGGGTTTCAGAGGACTTTTCCGGCTTTATTTATTTTGAATTACTGGTTGAGCGAATTTCCTTTGCCGGCAATTGCTAATTACTTTTAATGCAGGTGTCAAAAAAGCAACTAACGCCATTGTCTTACAAAATCTGTCATCGTTTCCTGTAGTTAACCTAGTTAGCTAAGTTTGTTGTTTTTCTTTGATAGGTCATTGGTGTTGCACAATGTATCAACAAAATTGGCTCAGACGGCAAAGCACATCCGTTTGGTGCAGATGATGTGGAGGTGAGGCATGTTTCCCTTCGTTCAACGCTACCCTGATTTGGGTCGGCTTGTTGCGATGACGCATACATGTGGAAGGGCATCATATTCAGCATAGGTTACAGATTTGTATGATATTGATGACCTATGACCCTATGACCTATGACCCTATGACCTGTTTTGTAAAACTGAATGGCTTCAAAGAAACTTTAGCTATTTCGCTGTAATTCTACCTATAGAATTTTCTGAAACTTTCAATACTTTCAGAATTAGTGTTTTTCCTTTTCTTAATTTCAAGAAAGATTTTGAAAATGCTTAAATTGATCGTAATTTCTAAACTTTTTGACGGATGACAGATTAATTTTCAAGAAAGGTTTTGTAAATGTCTACATTCTTCTGGTTTGCAATTTAAAAGTTTGATGACGTCACATCCTCAGATGAGTTTAAATATCAAATGACAGTAGCTAATATATATTTCAAGCCGTTCAATTCAAATAAATACATCATTCAGTCTTACACCCACCTTTTTACATCAATTTTAAGATTCGGAACCTATGCTATCTTACTCTGGTTAAATTCTAACTCTGCAACTAATATGTACCTGCTGAGGAATAATGTTCTGTGGAGGAGATCACGGAAGACCGTTACGCTAGCTCTTCCGTAGTAGTAATAACCTTTTCCCTTTTCCTCCGCAAAAGAACAAAGCTTTGGGAATCAGCTTAGGAATCAACTTTTTCCGCCGATTTTCGCTCGTGGCCCATGGCCGAAAACCTCCAAAGTATCATTTTCCCCGACCAATCAGACGGCAAATAGGCGCAGAGGACAAAAGAAACCGGATGAGAATTTTCTCAACTTTACCTACCTTCATAAAACGCAACCAGCACAAAAACCGCTGGAAATTTTCAGAATCCTTTTGAAGGAATCTACTGTTATACAAGTTTGGCCGAAAGGCTGAAGTATGTTTTAATGACTCCGTTTGTATTTCTGAGGCTTGGGAATTTAGGTACCGGGTGTCCCAAAAAAAGTATTCCGGTTTAGAAAATCACCAAAAATCAATTATCAAACCTTTGATAAAACTTTCTTTTTCACTTGTTTTGTCAAGGACCAAAAATATTTCTAGATTATAAAAGTTTTGCTTTTGATGCAATAAGGTAGAAAAATTAAAGGTTGAACAACCTCATTTTGAGCTATAACTTTTCAGCAAAATTCTCAGTCGTGCCTAAGAGTCGAAATTTCCAGATTTTTTATCGTCATTTAATTCTCCAATGATAGTGCGCATTTGTTTCTGTGATTTATGACCAAACTAGAAGCTTTACATGCACAATGAAATTGATCTGGCAATCATCAGTGATTTTAGCAGTATGATTCAAAAACCAGGTAATTCGAAAAAGAGCTAAATTTGCTAATTTTTAAAGCAATTACAAAATCTGCTATATCTGGGAAAATAATTTGGTCCTTGATCTACTTGACAAAAAAAAAAAAGAAAGTTGAAGCTCGGTTGTTTAATCAAATTTTTGTGATTTGTCAAACGGGAGTACTTTTTTTTGGGACACCCGGTAGAATTTCTTGATGAAATGTCCTCACTTTGAAATGCAAGAAAAAGAGCCTAAATCGCTCGATAAGATTACTAGGAATCTTCTCATTTGGAGCAATATTTAAGTAAATTACTTCTCTTACAATGGAAATCACACTCTGATGAGGACCCAAATCCAAAAGGTCCCAGTGTGTTCAAGCGTACCTCGTATTTTTGTCGAACAAACCTCTGTATCTGAAGTCGATTTTTTTCAAGGGTCAAATAGTGGTCTTTATACAAAGGTATTAGATCACCGTTACTATTTTTACAAAAATTTGATTCCTAACTCCTGAAGGAGATGCGATGTGTATGAATGAAGTAAATTCGTGATGAGTTTGATCGAGAGTATCGGAGAACATAGAGCTCAAATCTTTAAAAAGGTCGGTGTACAATTCTATTACAGTTTTCTTTTAATTGAATGGCTTGGAACAAACTTTGGGGTTTTGCAGTAAATCTGCCTTGGAAATTTATTGATATCTTCTTTAGTTTCAAAATGGCGGCATTTATAATATTTGAATCCGTGACGTCATCAAATTTCTAAATTCTACCAGAAAAGCTACAAATTTCTGCTTGTCACCATATTGTAGACCTTCATAAACTATGGTTTCCTCGAAGGTTATATCATTTTTGCTCTATTCGTTTTTTGGATTTACGATGATTTAAATCTTTTCAAAATTGTCCATTAAGTTTCCCAAAGATAATGAAATTGCCGCCATTTTGAAAAATATCAAGATATAAAAAAAATCCACGGCATATTTACAAAAAACGTACCATAAGTTCCTTTCAAGCCATTTAATTAAAATAAAATCTCATAGAACTTGACACCCACCTTTTTCTAAAGATTCAAAAGATTTGAGCCCTATGCTGTATTGGAGTAACGCATTGTATAAGATTGAATTTACCTATATTTCCAATGCTCGGAAAAATAGACAAAACAATCTAAACAAGCACTTCAGCCTTTCTTCTATCAGCCAAAGTTTGATTCTTTCCAATTTGTGGAATATTCTCTATCCAACGAATTTTAAAATGTGTCAAGTTCTTTTTGTCGCAATTGATAAGTAATTGTGCCACGTAGTATAACTGATGAGCCAAAAAAGATTAACCCCAAGATTGAAAAATTTCTGAAATATTTTATGCATGAAAGATTTTTATGAAATTTGTTCTACAACGGGTACAACATAGAAAACACATTTTGAGCGAAACTCAGTAGAGGTTTTGAAGATAGAATGTCACCAAAACCACTGTAGCTAGATCACCAATCATTAAATGCGCAGATTGACCAAAGAAAGAGTCTGTTGCGAGTAATTTCTTCTCTCTGATGTTTCATCGTTTAGTTTCCAGCACGATCAATACCTTGTTGAAAAAAGGCTCTTACTTTACCTGCCAGATACACTGCTAAAGTGTGGAAGGCATTGAACATTTTGATCGAAAGGAAATTTCTGAACCTCACTTCTTTGCAAGTACAGCTGATTTGTTACTGATTTTTGGGTATCTTTTATACTGTATTTGAATTATTATAAATTTAATCAAATTTTGCTTTCAAATTTGAAGGGTCTGCTTCATCCAGCATGCCTTGCACGTGCCGGCTCTTTGTTGGTTTGTGTTGTTGCCATTTTTATGGGCCATGAAAATGGCGACAACAGAGGCCACGCAATAGACGTGCAAGGCATGCTGGATGAAACAGATCCTTTAAGTCATAAAGTTGTCCTTTTCAGATGCATTTCTTAATTTCCCATTTGTCTTGCAGATTTTTGAAAAATACCTCGTCTTCTGTGGTATAGGCATCACGACTGCACATCTGTTTGAAAGATCGCATGCTGAAATTAAGCGAAACCAGGTATGCAAGATGTTATAGTTTAATCTTCTAAATATTGTTATAACCGAATGATCTCTCAGTTGGTAAACTCCTCGTATGGCTATGGAGCGCAACATATTATAGCCTGATAGCCAACCCACTAAGAACAGGAGTTTTATTAGTGGGCTCGTTATCAGGCTAAACTTATACCTTTTACAGGAGTGCCACGTTTTGCATTTTTTGTCGCACCCAGAAATTTGGTATGTGTTTTTGGAATAGAAGTCTTGGTGAGGTTAAAGTAGAAATGAAGAAGAACGAGAAGAAGTCTAGGATTTGGTTCGGATTTTCCACTCTTTTTCTACAAAAAGTATAAATAGTGAATGATGCCCGCACGCTGTTTCCGTTGTTAACATGACTGGATCTCAGCCGGTGTTAAGATTTCATGTAAATGCCAAACAAAGCAAGTTATGCTTGCAAAACGCAGTTCATGTTGAACTTAGCACGGGCTGAAACTTCTCACGTATAAGGGAACCCGTAGCGTACAGAGATCACCAGAGGGTCATGATATGGTTTGAAATTGATATGTACATCAAATACCAGACCACAAGGTCTCATCCCAGGTTAGAAATGGCCGTTTGAGAGGATTTTATCGTATCAGAGTTTGATGGTATTGAGGTTAACTTTCCTGGATTTAAGCCAAGTACTGTGGTCAACTTTTCCAAGCAATCTTTGTGCTCTATATTTAGTCGTTCTCAAAGAAGTGTTCTGCTTTGATAAGTTACTACTAAAACAAAACGCTTTATAATAGTTTCAATTTGACCTTACTGACGCAAGTAATGTCAAATGTCCTGTTCAGCAGGGCACCGGAGGGAGCAATACGAGCACGCTATGCTTGTTTTGGAGTCTTGCTCCACTATGTGAGAAAGACTGTTGTTCATTTTTGGTTCTCGTCAGTGGAAAACATAGATCAGATTTAGTGTTTGTAAGGCTCATACCCCTCAAAATAGGCATGAAACTTCTCTTTGTTTTTAAATTCTGTCTCACATTAGATGTCAGGTGTATCATCCAAAAATAAAACAAAGTAGTTTTGCTCTTGATATTTTTTGAGTTATCACAGCCTTGACCTAAAATTTTTGCGCAAATGTCCGAGAAACATTCAAGTGCCAGACAATTAATTGATTTGAAGACCATCGTTGATATTTCAGCCTTGATTAAGATCTTTTTGGTACATGCGGCAATGATAAGGTTGATTGCTTCTAGCAGTTAAAACCAAGCAAGCAGTGTTTCTTTCATCGCATCGACATGCAACATCTTCCAAACGAAAAGCCTATTTGGCCGGCACCTCTTTGTTCCCACCGCTGCAGGCATATTTCTTTATTTCTTGCATCCGACCTGATAAAGAGTTGTAACTAATGCTCGTAATCTGTAAGATATCTGTATTACATATGCCGAAATCGTTTCAAAATCAGCCGCTCTAAATTAATAGCCTTGTTTGCTTCTACAAATCTCTTTTGCA
>REGL01001314.1:45511-85635 GCA_004194395.1 Aurelia aurita complex sp. Pacific
TTTGGTTATTTGGGGGCGCAAAAGATCTCGTAAATTCGCTCGTTACTTTGAGATTTTGATCGTTGCAGCAGTTCAGTCGAACGCGTTGTTCGAACGCTTTTGTTTGCCTTTGGCGGGAAGTTTGAATTGAGGAAGAATCAGCCAATCCCATCAAGTTATTTCAAGTCTTGCATCCTGATTGGTCCAGGAACAAATTTGTTCCTGGCGAGAATTTGTTTGCCGTTTTGAGAAGAGTTTGTCCATAAGGCCCTCAACTGGAGCGACAACAACAAGATCAATTCACTTCAATTAGATGAGCGTAAGTTGAGGGTCCTTGTGTAGTGAGGCTATAGACTGACCACCTTAGTCTCAGTTTTCTGCACTGAACTGAATGATGGCTGTGGCCAACCTCATTCCCATGTGCCAAATGTAGGAAACTGGCCCTCGGAACCAGGTTGGGCTATGTCTTCAAAATGAGGCTCTGGACAATAGTGCTTCAAAGTAGGGATTACTTAGGCCATCTCCACCCGAATTTGGGCAGAGCTAATCAGATTTCAATTTTTTGATAAGGCTAGACCACGTGCCTATTCTTAGCATTTCATTGGCTGATTGGATCAAAGTTCCATAAGACAAACTTTTAGAAGCTTTCAACTTTTAGAAGCGACGTTCGATTCTTTTTGCTTGACGTTCGAAGGATAGACGGCATTCAACGTTCTTCATAGGGTAATCTATGGCGAGTTCTTTCGATCATTTGTGAAAGTTTTGGCCAAATTGATGCTGCAACTTTTCACGATTTATTGTCCTAACTGTAATAGATTGCACAAGCAAAACGGCTGGAGCTACTATGAAATATTGGGGATATGAGAATACGGAATATTTTTCGTTGCTCTGCCCGTCTTTTGACATTCAACCATGAGATCTTCTTGCTGGAGTCCTTGCATTATTACGACCATTTGGACACAGTAATTCTTCAAACCAGGTTTTAACATAGCTTTTAAATAATGGTGATAAAGACCTCCTTGACGAAATTTATAGAAATATCCTTGAGTTAACTCTACATTTTATCCACGAAACTGGTCGATTTGATTGAATTCATTCAAATTTCTGCTATTTGTCAAACAACTGCCAAGTACCCTTTTTGTGAATTTTCCTTTCGTAGTATTAGTTATATGTTGTTTTTGCACTTTTTTCATGTTCTTACCACGAAGTAGACATGATATTTTGCTCCTTGTCTTTGTAGTATTGTAAAGTATTTCATAGGTAATGTTATAGTTAGTGTATCGTACATTTTGATTGATGATATATGAAAAAAATATTGGGGGCACTTTGTATCATACCAATAGATAGATTTGGTCATTGACTGAAATTGATTTGCAAGATATGCTGGGTGTCCCAAAAAGATTGTTTGACGTTTGATTGAATATAAGTAACAAAATAATGAACAGGCTCCATGGTAACATAGCCCTATTGCTGAGCATAGTTTCCAAATCTTTAGCTCTGCGGAAAAAAGTGGGTGTAAAATTATGTGATCAATTTCTTGACTGAATGGCTTGAAACAAATTTAAGTTACTTATCTTTAATTCTACCGTTGGACTTTTCAGGAGTTTTCAATATTTTTCGAAATTTCAGCATTTGTTACATTTTAACTCATTTGAGGGTGTGACGTCATCAAATTTCTAAATCATAAACCAGAAAAGTGACAGACTTTTGCTTGATAACATATTGTAGACATCCATAAACGATGGTTTTCTTCGAAATGATTTCATGTTGCTTCAAACAGTTTAGAAATTACGATGGTTTTAAGTTTTTTAGAAAATTTTTCTTGACTTCTTGAGAAAGTAGAAAAACACTCTGCTTCTGAAAATGTTGAAGATTTCAGAAAAGTCCAACGGTAGTATCATAGAGAAATAACTGAAGTTTCTTTGAAGTCATTCAGTTGAAAGAAATAAGTAACTGAATTTTACACCAGCCTTTTTAAAGATTTGGAACCTATGCTATATTGCTGAGATTTTAAATTAATTTTAGACAGCAGAAGCAAGCAAATCGGCTAGATAGTCACAGAGTTACGAGCTTTTGAAGTTCAACTTTGTTCGTTTATTCAATGCAAATCAAATGGAATTTAAGAGGTACTTTCGATAAACTAGCTTTCCCTAATATTGAATCAAGGTTATGGGTGCTTGGAGGAATCCTGTTGAGCACAATTTGGAATAGCCCCGTCTCTCATCGATTAAGTTTTTATTCCATGTTTTTGGATACTTGCATTCTTAAGTAAATTTTGGCAACGGTTATGAGAATTGAATTACTTTTGAAGTCCTATTTGGTTTGTTCTGATATCAAGGAGAGGTAAAACGTTTGACAGTCTTCTTTTACCTCGATTTTGGGACGTCTTTTTGAAAAGCATGTCAGTTAGGGGCGTCTGGTTTCAGCTTTCGCACAAACTTGAAGTTCAAAAGCTTGTAACTCCGTGAATTTTTAGCGGATTCGCAAGATTCTGTCGTCAAAAATTAATTTGAAATCTTAGGAATAGGGTTATCTAACGAGGAACCTGTATTTTTATCATTAATTTTTATTATTTAATCAAACGTCGAACTATTTTTCAGGCTCACCCGGTGTATTCCCTCTGATTTATTGGGAGAATGATCTAACATCGAATGAAAGATATGGATACAGAATTGTTGCCTTGAATTCGGAAGTTTTTGAAATATTTCTTACAATTTCGGGTTGGTAACATGTTTTACGTTGCTCTTTCCAGGGTTTATTTTCGCAAGCATTCGACTTAGAAGCACGAGAATGTGTTGATGATGATGGACAAACGATTGTCAGGAAACAATCATGGTAAGGTTTTGAAAGATTGCTTGCTTTGGAATTACGAAATACCGGGTGTCCCAAAAACGTATACTGATTTGGTTGGATATACCATGAAGCTCTATTAAGCCACCGGGGGGCTAATTAGATTTTGGATACTCCAGAGGGGGGGGCTTAAAAGAGAGGGGTTTATTAGAGAGGGGGGTTTATTCGTGAAATCAAATGAAAAGGATACATATCATCTAAATAATTGCAAAATCTTTGGTAACTTCTGGAATTTGATATCAGTGGGGGGGGGGGGGCTTAATAGATAGGGGGCTTATTTAATATTTTGCCTCAGAGGGGAGGGGTTTATATATTAGAGAGGGGGTTTTGTAGAGAGGGGTGCTAAATAGAGCTTTTACGTTAGTCAAAATCCCGTTTGATATCAGAACGTAGTGGCCGATTTCAGTTAGGTAAATTTTAAAGTCTATTTCAGCCTTTCCACAATTAGATGACATGTTTACCAATGTTATTGCCTCGATATCCAGAGATCAGAGATCAGAGATCAGAGGCCTTTCAAACGAAAATTGCATTTTTACTCATCCAGTAGATGGGTTGTTTATTCTACGTTTAAAGTTAGTTGACGGAGCTAAGTAGAGGTAATCTATAAATAGGACAAAGAAACGCCTACGCACGTAATTGCTACCCTATGAAAAAGATATGCACGCACACGCACGTGTCCGAATCATCAAATACAGTAGGCTAATTTTAGACGTGCATATGCAGTTCTTGAGCTAGCTATTTATCTCCGTCAACTAACTTTAAGGTGTTGGAAAACTGTCTCGTCAACTGGTAGATCTCTTAGGCCAATAGACTTGCTATGATTGGCTTTCAAAGGAGTGGAGTTTACTTTGGGGCGCCTGGTATGTCTTGAACAAGTGTAAAAGATAGCAGGCTTGAATTCTATCTCTGCCACCTCATGAAGTTTCATATTCTGTTCATCTCGAAGCCGAAACTGATTGAATTGAGGTGCAAGTAAGAGGTAGTTTGTTCGACTTCGGTAAGACATCATTCAAGGCCACTTCGAAGATTTACCAAAAATAGCAAGGAGTAGACATTTTTAGGCTTTCGCACAGCTTTGGCTATTTACATTGATATCTCAATAAATCCCCTTTTGATTACTGCCGAAACCGCTTTGCTTTATGCTCAATTGAAGGCCTGTTCGTTATTATTCTATAGTTTGTTCATGATATTTACTGTGGACTACCCTTACAAATGCCCTCCGCAAACTGCTAGCAAGCCCCTTCTCACAAGAGATTCATTTTCAAAGTTTATTCGTAATGTTTATAAAGGACAATTCTTAAATATCCCTTGAATACACTGTCAACAAACCTTTCCTCGTGCATAGATTCATCGGTGGCATTGCCTAATTTCTATTTTTATGGTATTTGCTCACGATATTTACGATTGTTAACCCTTGTTGAAAATTCATTCTGTTAATACTGTTAACAAATATCCCTCTCCTTATTCATTGCCTAATTTCTATTTTTATGGTCTTTGCTCACGATATTTACCATTGTTAGCCCTTCTTGAAAATCCATTCTGTTGATACTGTTAACAACTAGCCCTCTCCTTATCCATCGGTAGCGATGCCTTATGTCTTATGAAACGGAAGTTTTCAAAAACGCTCCAATATTGAACAACGAGTTTGACAAAGCCGGAACAATGTGAACGCACAAAAACGGATATCTTTGGCTTCGTATTTGTAATTATGTGGATCAATGTGAACGGACAAAAACGGATATTTTCCCTCCGTTTTTCTAGAAAAACGGAGCAATGTGAACAGGTAGCTTCGATGCATCAGAAACGGATCATAACAAAAACAGAGCAGTGCGAACGGGACCTTAGTAACCACAAAGAGAAGCAGATAGGAAAATAGGGATACTCTTCAGGTCTATTTTTAATTTTGCAGTTTAACGAGAGATTAGATCCTTCTTTGTCTTAATTTGGTTATGATAATCCGTGGTATGTGTCCTAAACCATGTTAAGCTCGCTCTTATTATGCTTTAAGATCTCTACTTTTAGCTAGGATATTGTGAGACTTGCTGGTGATCTGATAGAGTGTGCTTTTATATTTGAATTTGATTTAGACAGTGCTGTTAGGATTTATTACGTGTAAAACTGGCTTAAAGATATCATTTGACAATGCATGTTTAACTGTATTTTTTTTCTATCAAATCTTAAAAGCTAAAACTACAAACTACGATTCAACTGTGCCAATCATTGCAGAAAAAGACATAAGGTCATCAAGTTTCTGCTATGACTGGCACTTACAATATTTCTTAGAATTAAATACAATAACAAAAAACAAATATGAAATCGGTCAAGGAAAACAAAATACAAGACATAAGGGACATAAGACATAAGCTGCTGCTTTCCAACAATTAATTATTAACCTACATTTGTTTCGTGTTTTCGATAAAGCAAATCGTTTCCTCCATAATCATTTTATTCGCATTCACGTCTAAATCAGAACTTCCGAAAAGGAGTAGATTGCAAAGCGATTTGGAGTCCATCCCCGAAACGTTTAAATCAGGAATGTTTTCGAGATGACCAAAAAGATCTTGCCGTAATGTGTCATACATAGGGCAATGCAGGAGAAATGTTCATTATCTTCATTCGCCTCGCCGTAATCACGAATAGGGCTTAAACATTCAAAACTATGCCGGAATTTGTGCTCGCCTAAGTCACTAAATTTAATACGAAGTTTTGTTTGACTTGTGAGAGGAACCCGGACAGTTTGCCATCGAGGTACTAATGCCAACTGTTTTAGCAATGTTTCATTAGACATGTAACTCGAGTCCTGGTTTCGATGTGCTCTTGCACTTCACCCTAAACACAATCTCGTAACCAGAGTGAGTTCGTTGCTTTACCTCTACTTTGGGAAAGAAGTGGCCGTTCCGAAATTTGAAAACTTACTAGTTACCGTAAAAGCTCTATTAAGCCCCCTCCCCTCCCCTATATCAATTCAAGAGGTTACCAAAGATTTTCTATTTATTGAGCTAAATAGATTTGCATGTTAATTTTGATATGGTTGGAGATAAAACTGTGTCGAATTTATGTATTTAACTCGTAAAATTGTATGTTTAAACCGCAAAATGTGGTGTAAAAGAACTAAAAAGTGTCAAAAATTGAATAAGCCTCCAGGGGCTTAATAGAGCTTTTACGGTATTGAATGACAGGTCTAAAGAGGGCCAATTGTATTGCTGTTCTTGGTACTCGCAGGGACATTGTGTAGTTAGAGAAACAATGGCATGTGCAGGCGTTTTCATTGTCTTGTACTTTTACTAGCATAATTCATTGATTAGTACAATGCTTTGTTTTTCCTTTTAGTGGAACCTCAGAAGTACGGTTTCCCATCAACATTGGCATTACAGGCTACGTTGCTACTACAGGCGAGGTATTTCCAAATTCTTTTATCATGCTAGCGTGAGCTCCTTTTAAGCCCCATTCACAATACAGATTGAGTCAGAGAAAAGTTAACACATTTGGCGGGCTGTGGAATAGAAAGTACGTGGCCGATATTCAAAACTAAACTGTTAATCTATCTGTCAGAAGCAAACTTAGATGTGAAAATTTTGTTTGGTAAAAGCACTCATTTCTTGGCAAGGGGTTTGTATGAGAATGAGAATTCTATGTTCCTTTGTGGTCCATAATTTACATACCATTGGAGTATAAATTCGATATAAGTGTCTATTTCAGAATGAATGCCCAGTTTTCAAAATGCATAAGTGCAATGGCTGATGACACGTAGAAACCGCGGACCATGGCCTAGAATTGATTAATTGAACGCGGCAGAAATGATGTTTTAAATGTTTGAATCAAGTCGTTTTTCTGCTGTTTGATACGACAGAGCTGGGGAGCTCCTGTCATTTTATCTATTTAAAACGGCAGGTGATTTAAGCCTCTTTTTTATCTGTTAAATTCGACACGGCAAAAAACGATGTTTAAACTGGGCCTTAGACCTCGGAAGTAAAAATTAGAAGCTCAGAAGAATATTTATCCTTGTTTCAAAGGAAGTATTTGGACGAACCGGTCAAGATGTCGTCAAAACATTAACTAATAATTTCTTTAAAATACGACACAATGCTTCAAGGTGAACTCTTCACGAAGTTTGCATGATCTTCTTGGGATAGTCAATCCAATGTTGCCACCTCTGCGTTTTATGCAGTTTCAAATGAAGCTCTAAGAAAATGAATGCTTAAAGGGGCTCCGTCGCCAAACAATAAACAAGTCAGTAAACTCGCACGTGTCACCAATTATCAATTGTTCATCCATGTTTTTCTGCAGTTTGTTTGGTGGCTTCACCCAAGCCACCAACAAGTGACCGTTGAAAATCCACTTATATCCGAGCAATCGTAGAAGATATGAATGTTTGGTTTGTTCCCTGGCAGGCGTGCATAATGTTCAAACCTGCCTGGGAGCGGTAGAAATTCTCCGAAAACCTGCCTGCATATCAGTTTTGTACAGCTAGGGTAGAAAAGCCTATTACCAGAACCAGTAATAATGCAGGTATCAAACAGTTTTTACACATGGAGCAACGAAACGATTAATCATATATTCAACAGCAGAACATGAGCAATGTGTACCATTTGTTTGCTATTATTCTTCATCTTACTGCAATTAAATTTCATCAAAAACTGTTTTAGAAAAACTGCCTGCAAAATATTGCTTTGGAAAAAGCTGCCTGGGAACTTTGTTCCCACGTTCCCATGTTTATGCACGCCTGTCCCTGGTGAAGTACAATGATTTATGTCCAAACAGCAACTTTCATTTTGAAAAAAAATATGAAAATCCTATGTGATATCACCCTTTCAAAAAACTGCAAAAATCCTCATTTGTTTTACATTTTGACGACGGAGCCCCTTTAAACAACAGGGCTAGCAGATATCTGCTTGAGGCAATTTGAAATACATTGAGAAGGTTGGCTACTACATGAACTTTCCTTGCAGAATGTGATGCCCCTGCTTCCTTACCTCATTCCGAGTTCGGCAATCTACCATGCCGCTTATCATTGAGATGAAATTAATGATTCTTCAAGAAGTTAGCCGCATTGGTTACAATACGCAAGAATCATTAATCTGTTAATCCCCTAGAGAAGCATTGCAGAATAAAAATGAGCTGTTTAAACAGACGAAATCAAGCAAACAAGATCATTGAATAATATCTTAGTTTTCGTACAAAGTCGTATTCTAAGTGAATTGATGTTTTTATAAGATCACTGAATGTTTGCAATAAGTTAATAAATCATCGTATGAGCTTGATATTCTATAAAAGAAAAGTTGATGAGTTCACCTATGCACATGCGCTCGCTGCCCCATTGACGGTAACACTCACATACTCTTGTCGCGTACTGTAACCAGGCTCCGAGACGAAATGAGAAGCAAGATCAATAAATTCATGTGCAATGTAGGTTGAAATGACGTCGTATTAGTTTGATATTCTGTCATTGCATTGTTCAATACACCTATGCACATGCGCTCGCTGCCCCATTGACGGTAACACCCACATACTCTTGTCTCGTTCTGTAACCAGGTTCCGAGACGAAATGAGAAGCAAGATCAATAAATTCGCGTGCGTTGTAGGTTGAAATGACGTCGTATTAGTTTGATATTGTATCATTGCATTGTTCAATACACCTTTGTTTTTTTCTGGGTGGCCCATTGACATGTGAGACTGTTAAGGAAATCACTAGAATTTGCATCATGGACTTGATCTTCACAGGCGTAGGAGGCGTAGGAGGCGTAGGAGGCGTAGGAGGCGTAGGAGGCGTAGGAGGCGTAGGAGGCGTAGGAGGCGTAGGAGGCGTAAGGGTTAGGAGGGCTGCAGCCCCCTGATCAAGAAAAGTTTATCGCGTTTCAGGCTCCATTCGGGCAGTTTTCTCTCAATAAAGCCATTAAATTTGGGAAAGATCAATGCAAAGCCTCCTAAAAGTTCGGCATCCCCTACTCCCGTGCTGATCTTTATCTCATTTTCTTCAGGACAACACTGGCAAAGTTGTGACATGAAAAACGGCACTTTGAGCAAGAGCATTCGTAAAATATCATATTTCATCCAAAAAGCTACAGCCTGCAAATTTGTATAATAGTTGCAGTCCTCGTAGGTGACCTGAGAGCTTCTTCAGGGCCATAAGTAGCCAATTTAAGCTATGGTGCAGGATAGAAATTCAGCTGCATAATGATTTCTGGTGATTCTGCAGGAAGTTTCAAAACCAGGTAGCTTGTAAAGCACGAATTCACACAGTGTCAGGGCCATTTTAAGGTAACTCTGCTTTCCGCTCTTGTGCACAGCGAGATGCCTCTTCGCAAAACCACTTTCCTCAGAAAACAGTTAATTTCTCCAACATCATTCGGCCTATCGAAAAGCGGTAAAAAGCAAGGGCAGAGTTTGTAATAAAATAGCATCAGTTGCTTTTGATTGACACCTCAATTCAAAGCGATTAGCGACAAAGGAAATTCTCTCTGACAGTAATTCAAAACAAGCAGACAAACAAAGCCGCAAAGGTTGCCCTGAAACCAGTAGGGCAAACTCTCGTCTTGTGCACGCGAAAGGTGGTTTTTAAGAGAAGTTATGTGCTTCTAACGAAAGAAGAAGGGTAAATCTAAAGTTCTGCCTGGTGGATTTTGTCTGCTTGATTCCAGAGAAGAGCAGAAGGCATTGCAATTCTTGAATATTTAGGGCTTTGATGAAGCGATAACTTCTCGGCTCCTGAATACGCCGTTTCTACGCCTTTTATGAACCTTGGTTTATGAACAATGAATAAGAGCAATTTAAAATTCACAAGAAGGCGTTGTTCGCTTTCCTGCAATACAGATTGATTCAAGATTAGACCAGTGTTTTTAGAAAAAAGGTTCTCAAAAATGACGTCAATGTTTGGCAGTTTCTGGAAAGTTCACGTCAGTGCGGCCTAACCTCAAACGATATATGCTGATCCTTCTCTGCGTGAAGGAATATACTAATGACCTCCCTCAGTAAACAGAGCACGCCCACCTTACTTTCAAACAACAGCACGTGCGTTCTCGCTTCAAAATTGATCGAAAGCAAGTCTTTTGCCGAAGATCTCGCCAAATTCGATAAATCTGAATGTTTTTTGTTGCCATCTGTAAGGAAATGAAAGACACCGTTTTTGTGTAAAAATTATTGCTGGCTCGTTTTTGCGTGGCGTAAGGGCCAATGCTACAATTTCTCCATATTACGATCGTCATGGATTTGTCTCTTTCTCAATTAGCAATTTCTCCTTGGAAGCATATGTTTTTACTTTTTGATCCAAGCGATTATTTAGGGTCTTGTTTTGTTGAATTTTTTTTTCATCAAATTTTTGTACTCACATTTGACTTGCCTTAGGTAACCGTTATTGTTTGCCTGCTGTAGTACGGTAAAAAAGGCAGGCCTTTTTTGTAACCAAGTAGTAATTGATATCGTACTTTTGTTAGTTACGGAAGATGGTACAAGCTTATCGAAAGAACTTTTTACAAAATCGAAATTGTCATTTTATTTCGCAACTTTTCATCAAGTTTTCTTTGAATGCGCTCTCGAAATTTGCAAGAACATTTAACAGTTTCTTCATTGTAACTTACAGTGATTTGGAGCATGGTCTTTTATAAAAATGTCTTTTTTACCGGGTGAGTCAATAAAAACGCCTGGGGTTTGAAAACATGCTGCTCCCTGAATGTCGAAGCAATGATGTTGAAAACTGTCTTGTTTTATTCCCGATATGTCCCATTAGATGCAGTAATTTACCCGGCTTCAATCGGCCATTCATTCCCGTCGATAGGGGAGATTTTCTGCAGAAAGCCCTTGTCAAAAACCTGCAAAAAGGAATGAAAACAACGAGCATTATTNCCGTTATTGTTTGCCTGTTGTAGTACAGTAAAAAAGGCAGGCCTTTTTTGTAACCAAGTATTAATTTATATCGTACTTTTGCTAGTTACGGAAGATGGTACAAGCTTATCGAAAGAATTTTTTACAAAATCGAAAATGTCATTTTATTTCTCAATTTTTCATCAAGTTTTCTTTTAATGCGCTCTCGAAATTTGTAATAACATCTAACAGTTTCTTCATTGTAACTTACAGTGATTTGGAGCATGGTCTTTTATAAAAGTGTCTTTTTTACCGGGTGAGTCAATAAAAAAGCCTGGGGTTTGAAAACATGCTGCTCCCTGAATGTCGAAGCAATGATGTTGAAAACTGTCTTGTTTTATTCCCGATATGTCCCATTAGGTGCAGTAATTTACCCGGCTTCAATCGGCCATTCATTCCCGTCGATATGGGAGATTTTCTGCAGAAAGCCCTTGTCAAAAACCTGCAAAAAGGAATGAAAACAACGTGCATTATTTCCCTTTGTTTTCCTTCCGAGCAATAATGACACTTAACATGCATTCATGTATTTTGTCTTCTCTGGTGAATGGGATCCCCCTAGATAAGTTATTCATACCAGGGGGAGACTGTTCCACTCCTCCAAGAGAATAGCACCTCCTAAAGCGCGCTTAAGTCATTGCTGGAAGGTAAACATATTAAGGAAACTTGCTCGTGATTTTAGCACATTTTTTAAGGTTTCTCGAAGGAAATTTTTGCAGAAATTCCCTTGTAAAATCTGAACGGAGTGACCGATTTCAACCAGGAAAAATTCTAAAAATAGTGGAACATGTTAGCTATTCAATGTGATATTGCAAAATAACATCGCTTATATCTTCAGGGGGCAGTAGCCTTTCTAATACTGGGCCTTTTTTTTACTTACCCTGTATTATATTTTAATACCATTTTTATCATATCATTATCTAGTTTATTGTGTTTAAGATCTAACTATTTTATTTATTTCTTTTACTAGACACTGAACATTCCAGATGCGTACGCCGACCCACGCTTCGATCCCTCGGTAAGCCAGTTCAATTTCGATTTCTATTCAATAACATATAAATTGAAACATCCCAGTGGGCCCAGTCCGGTTGATTCGATGTTGAATTGAATTTGCAACTTTTTATCAGCAAGCGGGAGACCCAATAAAAAGTAAAACTTTTGAAAAATCACCATAATTTAAACCAAATATATTTATAGGACAATTGCTATTTTGTTTATCCAAAGGTTAGGTAGACTTGCCCCCAAGTCCATTTCATCAACTATAAGCAAGTCTGCGTATCTTACAAAATATCAAATTTTTAGCCATCAAGCTATTTCTTTCCTGAAGTTTCGTGTCTTCCATGATATAAGAGCTTTTGTCAATGCTGTCATAGGGAAACAATTTTAGTGGTATAACAATTCAAAGTTTTATTCATTTCTTATAATTTCAGAGTATGCTTCAAAACCAGGTTTTTCAGTAATTTGTTTTAAGTGGGCTTGAAAGATTTCTAGCTATTCAAAGCTAACAGCCAGTAGGCAAGGAAACCCTAGTTTAATATCCCTTTCGAAGGTCGATGAGATGAGTTGCGAGGTCAAGCCTCCGAGAGGTCACTTATCCGGAATTTTACGTCACTCGACCGAGCTTAACAAGAAATTGTGCAAGCTGCTCGGCCACTCACCCCGTATGTTGCTTGTGAAAGCACAAATTCCCACAGAGTCAAAGCAATTTTGAGACTTAGGTATATGTCCAAAATTAAATTGAATTTAAAATGTAGCACATAAAGCACACAAAGAAATTTTCATGATTCGTAATATAATCAACTTTTGATGAATGTTAAAAAGCTTCACTTTTTTTGGTCTATCAACATTGATTTTCAGACGCAATTTCAGTGTTATAATTTTACAGTTGATTTGATGTTCAAAATGCGTTGATTTAACGTTGGTATTTCAGCCGTTGACAACGAATTTCTTTTAAACGTTTCATCAACGTAGACGCAACGTTTTATCAATGTTTTTTGCTCATTGAGACGCGTCTATTTGTTTTGAGGATATTCTTGCAAAATGTTGCTTGGATATTTGCTAGGCTCTGGTTGGTACTCTAAACAGAATACCAGCCTTTTTAGGATCTTAAAGATTGGTTTATTTCAAAACACAGCTTGGCATTAATTGTTGTGAACTTATAAACCACAGCTATGGACATGCAGATGATAATTTGCTTTTTCAGGTTGATGAAGGCTCTGGTTTCCACACAAAAACAATTCTTTGCATGCCAATTAAAAATGCGGTTGGAGATTTGATTGGTAAGAACTTAAATCTTCCTACGGGCAAAAAGAATCAATTAGTATCCCTAAAATATTCCTGCAGGTAATTTTCTTCCCTTTCTGTTGGTTGGAGTCTCCAAAGAATTCGTTAAACTTCATCGAATAATTGAATCATTGTATATGTGGCATGGACCTCTTTGTCCGTCTAAAACAAAGATCTGGCATGGAAATCAAGGGAGCTATAATCGATTCAAACTGTCAGTTTATTTGCATTTATCCTATTCTTCCGGGTGAGCCAGAAAAAGGTTCCCATTTTCGAAAATTTTTTATGTATAAGCATTTACATGAAAATAATGAAGTAACAAGAATATTACGCATAAACTAAAGCTACGAAAAGAAGTAAAATGATACAAAGGTGGGAGGAGAAGAAATTTCACTGAAATGTTTCAAGAAAATCTCTTTCATGATTCAATGAACTCTAGTGTTGCCTTAATGATTGTTTTATTTGATTCAAAAGGCGACCTTATATCACCATACAAAATCATTGAAACTAGTTCCTCATTGGAAAGGTTCGACAAACCGTATGGAAGCAAAATTGCCTGTACGCGGTTGAGGAGATTATTTCTCTACAGATGATAAGAGCACTTGATGGATTGGAATGAATCGAAGTTTTCTTGATAGTCGAGAGATTGAAGTATTTTTGCTATTTTCTTGCCTTTTATGGGCACTGGAAATAAAAGTAAATTTGACTTTGCGAACATTTCATGGTTGCAAATGCTAGCTTAAGGCCTAAAACACTTGAGCAAATCATAAAGAAACTCCTCCGACAGAACAATAAAGAAAGAACAATTTTCCCGAGTGAGAGATATCGTCTGCATATTCATTGCCATTGGACTGAAAATCTTCAGTGTTTGTTGGAAAATATATTTCTTGTAACTCCTGAGAGGGCTAAAATGCCCTTGCGTATTGTTCTATGTGAGGTACGATTTGATCAAATGTCTTAAGCCCTTTTCCGAGCATTTTGCAACCGAGAAGGTGAAGGTGAAGTTGAAGTTGCAGTTTTCAGCGCCAAGCGCAGGGATCACAGAAGTAGCTAAGCGCTAATCGAGTCCGTGACCCCTTGTCATAATGCTCAAGTTATGGGGCTTTACCGAGTATCGAACCATATCCGCCGGACTGTTCTAGCCGCGAAGTCACAGGATTACACCACTGCGCCACAACAAGAAGTTATTGTTAAGTCGAATTTACCCATACTTTCAGTGCTCATTAAAACGCAAGAAAATTTAAAAAATAGTTTGGACTTGCGGCTTTAACTAAAATTTGAATCATTGAAATCCGTCAAGTACTCTTAATGCTATGAATTTTCGAACGGGGGAACTTTTTCTGGCTCACTAGCAGTTAAGAATCCCTCCAGAGAATGGGCTGACCCAAGTTTCATCGTGTACAGTTGTGGATAATAAATCAACCATTCGTCATTCATAGTGGGGACTAGATGACCATGTGTCTTTTCCCGCTCAGATTCTTGTATTGTAGTTTTTTTTCTTATAGATTGATAAAAAAAATAAAATACCAATCGCAAAGATAAGTAATTTTTATGATTGTGAATACCTTTATCATTTTTAATTAAAGTATCTGATTTTATTCAGGTGTCGTACAACTGCTTAACAAAATGGACGGACTGCCTTTTAATGAAAACGATGAAAATTTCTTTGAGGTAATTATTCTACCATCTGCTTTAAGCGTCAGTGATAGCAAAACGGTATTGATTAAGTTGTAGATTTGCCTTTGTGTTGTTAAACATAACATTAAGTCAATTATAAGAAACTGTTATAGCATTCATTATCTTTTTAAGACAATTATGGATGTTTAGTTGATTTTTCGTAGAGTTTCTTTCTTTTGTTTGCCAAGGTAAGCATCACTTTTTTTCGGACTTGTATACCGGGCGAGCCAAAAAAAGTTAACACGTTTATAGCAGCTACGAGATATACCTAGATATGTCGATTCCCTTTAATTTTCAAAATGTACTTGATGGATCATAAAGAATAAACCTGCTTGAATGAATGCTGCTCTTTAGATATCAAAGCAATAGTAGTTGCAAATATCTTATATAAATAAATATAAATAATAAATATGTTCAATTCTATCTAAAAATTTAACTGACTGAAAATGACCACTCCGCTCTGATTTCATGAGAAATTTTCAAGAAAACACCCATCATGATTGCTATGAAATTTCCTAAAGGGTTTGTGCAAGATTATAAGCTTGAATTTGCAAAGAGCAAAACATCTAAAAATAGCCTATTCAAGTTTATGTCTCACACGTGTTTCAGTGCATCTGATATGAGNACTTGAATGAATGCTGCTCTTTAGATATCAAAGCAATAGTAGTTGCAAATATCTTATTTTATGGCGGATATGTTCAATTCTATCTAAAAATTTAACTGACTGAAAATGACCACTCCGCTCTGATTTCATGAGAAATTTTCAAGGAAACACCCATCATGATTGCTATGAAATTTCCTAAAGGGTTTGTGCAAGATTATAAGCTTGAATTTGCAAAGAGCAAAAGATCTAAAAATAGCCTATTCAAGTTTGTCTCACACGTGAAAACTTTTCAGTGCAGCTGATATGAGAATGGGAAATTTAGCATGGTATTGACGTCTTGAACTAAAGCATTCTTTCTTCATAACCAGCCTATCTTCCCATCATATTTATATCTTTGCTCTCCTTGATAGGCATTTGCAATATTCTGTGGTATGGCAATACACCATACTGCGATGTATGAAGAATGTCAACGGGCAATGGCAAGGCAAAAAGTCGCTTTGGAGGTAAGATGTTCATTTAAGTGAGGATGTTTTGCTTAGTTTTCCTTTCAACACTAGATCATGCGGTGTAAGTCTAGGTGTAATTCCTAGGACAAAACCCATTTTTATCATTAAAGGCAATCTGTCCTCTATTGTTCTGAGCTTAATTACTGCTTAGTTACGTGATCATTATATTCATGAATCACCAAGTCTCTATGACCATGATTTCTCAGGATAAAGCAAATTAGCGCAAACTTCTGGAATATACAACAGCGATCTTATTGATTTATTTTCATTCATCAAAGGGGACAGACTGCCTTTAAACTCAACAGTCTAACTTCTCTTAACTTTCGAACTTTGTTCTTCAAAATATTTTGATTAATGCCTAATTTTTGATAGGTTTGCTTCAAGATCGCGAGCGATGAAGAATATTAGGCCAACTTTTGTAACAGATTTTGTATCAGACATACCTTAAAGGGAATGCAAGCATATAAAAGTGGCTCAAGCCACTTGTGGTCAAATTCTAGCCTATCAGAGATCGCTATTTCCTGTTGACTTAGATCAGTTACCCAAATATGGTGCGGCGCGTGTTACGGTCTTGGTAAGGTTATTTATATCAAAGGCTTAAACGTGCTTAGATTCCCTCTAAGGCTTTCTTCTTGTTGATTGAAGGCATAAATCTCATTTCTTTTAATTTTGACTTTGTAGATTCTTTCTTATCATGCCAGTGAATCAAATGAGGAGACAGACAAATTGTTGGTGAGATCATTTGAATTTTCAATGTAATGTAATGTAATGTAATGTAATGTAATGTAATGTAATGTAATGTAATATAGTATTGTGTGTGTAATGTAATGTATGTAATGTAATGTAATGTAATGTAATGTAATGTAATGTAATGTAATGTAATGTAATGTAATGTAATGTAATGTAATGTGATATTGTGTGTGTAATGTAATCTATGTAATGTAATGTAATGTAATGTAATGTAATGTAATGTAATGTAATGTAATGTAATGTAATGTAATGTAATATAATATTGTGTGTGTAATGTAATGTATGTAATGTAATGTATGTAATGTAGTGTAATGTAATGTAATGTAATTTATGTAATGTATGTAATGTGATGTAATGTGATGTGATGTAATGTAATGTAATGTAATGTAATGTAATGTAATGTAATGTAATGTAATGTAATGTAATGTAGTTTCAGTTGTGTACCTCTGAAACCGTTCTTAGCTCCTACAGAAGAAATCTTGTACCTATTGTGAAAACCTGAAAAAAGTCAGTGAAACACAGAAAAAACCCTCGTATAAGAACATACTATTTTGCAAGTCAGCCTGGATTCTTAAACCTTGAATACAATGGATTGGTTCTTATAAAACAATTGAAAATTTGACAATTTCAGCCTGTTGGTTCTTAATCTACTAGGTTCTTATATCCGGGTTTTTACTGTACCCCATTCACACTGGCAGGCCAACCAGCTTGAACTAAACCAGGTTATCAAATGCTGCATTCTAATTGGTCAATCCAACAAATCGAATGCATTTGATTGGTTGAAATGCAACCTGGTTTAGATTAAACTAATGTAACTGTGTTAGTGAATGGGGTATTAGTTTCTGCTAGCCGTGAACTCGGAATCGGAAGTTTAGGCAGGTATAGTTTTCAATTGTGAATAACTTTAGTCATTATGAAACATATGAAATTGTTGTTTGTTGCTTCTTAAGATATCATGATAAATCATCCAAAGGTCGCATTCAGTTTGAAAATAAAGGAAAACTGTGATTAAATGGTTTGCAAAAAAACTACAAAATCAGCTTGTTGACAAAACTTTATGACTCTTTAAAGACTCATTGCTAACCATGATCCTTTGTGGCGCCAAATTCAACTTTCATATTATCTGACAGTCGTTTCTGGCCTAGTTTCTCTGGGAAATTGCTTTGCATCTTTGAGTAGTTGTTCCTCAGTAGCTGCTCAAAGTGTACAAGTTTTCTTGTACCAGGTTATTTAAGGAATAATGAAATCTGAAATCTGACATCTGAAATCATTCGGTGCACAAAGGATCATGGTTGACTATGGGTATTCGATTAATGTGACAATAGATATTGGCTGCGGTCACACTAGACGTTTTTACCTCGTTGTATCCCTTCAAAACAACGTGTTAACTACGCTGTGATATGTGATCGCATTTCGTTTTTACATACAACGCTGCTACAGCGCTTTGGTCCTGAGAGATGATTCCATAAGAAAATTATCAGATGCAAAGCAACGGGCAAAACAAGGTCCCGACCTATATTTTAGCGATGTTTTGGAGAATGAACCAATCACAGCCTTGCGTAGTTGTCACATGATAAATCATATCACTGTGTGACCGGGTGTCATTGTACCGTTATGTTGCCGTACTTCCTGGCAACAAAAACAAATTGCAAGAAAGTGAAGCAATTCATATTACAACGGGAAAATACAGTAGTGTGACCGCAGCCATTGATTTATCTGTTTTCTTGCAGCAAGCAAATGTATCAACAGTGCAGCAGTATCATCTCGAAGATTATGGTTTCGATGACATGTTACTTGATGACAAGGAAACATGCATGGCTGCTGTTAGAGTGTTTGTGGATTTACAATTCTTGCAGAAATTTCACATAGACTATCAAGTATGTCCGTTATAAGATATATTTTTTTCACCGTAGTAACTCTTCTATTAAAGTCTGTCTCAAATGACTTGTCATATGAATATGTCCGCGAATAAAAATAACTTAAGTGTTTGGCTTGGGTAATTTTGCGTTATCTTTAATCTTACTTGACATCTGATTTAAGACAGACTTTAAGCGTATTTCTTTTACTTTAGAATTTTTTAAGCACAGTTGCCCCATCAGCCAAAAATGGACTATTGTTCAGGGGGCCTAGCAGAATAGTTCACAAAGAGGGAGTTTATTTAACAGACCTTCACCTTCGCCTGTTTATAAGTTTCCTTTAATGGATATTTGAGAGTATGAAAAGAGGTTGCTTGCTTGGTCTTGCTGCTAAGGTCATTCCAGATTTTGCACCTCGAAATGTGAATGCCTTTTTCCATTATAGCTCTCATCAAAGGNAATCTTACTTGACATCTGATTTAAGACAGACTTTAAGCGTATTTCTTTTACTTTAGAATTTTTTAAGCACAGTTGCCCCATCAGCCAAAAATGGACTATTGTTCAGGGGGCCTAGCAGAATAGTTCACAAAGAGGGAGTTTATTTAACAGACCTTCACCTTCGCCTGTTTATAAGTTTCCTTTAATGGATATTTGAGAGTATGAAAAGAGGTTGCTTGCTTGGTCTTGCTGCTAAGGTCATTCCAGATTTTGCACCTCGAAATGTGAATGCCTTTTTCCATTATAGCTCTCATCAAAGGGACCAGCAAGTCGGTCTCAGCATTTCTTAAGTTAGAGGCAAGACAATGAGTTGGAATTCATGAGAATGTACTGACAAATATTTGTTCTTAGAAATACGTAAGCCTAAGCCTCGTTATATCTTACTAAATGTGGACTGGACAGGGATGGTGATTGTTTAATTCTGGTTGGAAAATGAAGTATTAAACTATTTTAGGAGTATGGCCATTTGGAGATTAGGCATTGCTAAAACCAACGAGCTGACATTAAAAGTTAACTAGGCGCTTGAATAGACGCTAAAGCAAATTCATTTGAACAAAACCTGTTTCTGAATGTAAAATGTGGTCTAAAGTGTACAGTTCTTTAGAGAGCTGTGGAAGCTTAGACAGCACTGTTGTCAGTGCATCAGTGCATCCATTATTCCAAAACATTATTGATTGTGAATCAAAGCTAGCAGTAATGATCAGATTATGCATCGATACAGCCAGGACCGTTAAAGGACAAGTCCGGGGTTTCTACAATTAATGTCAAAAAGCAACCTTACCAACTGTCAAGCATCGCTTGTAGCTTTTTTCCGGGCTTTGATGTCTTTTTCTGTTGTAAATTCGGACGACATTTTTCGTAAGTTAGGCCCAATGTCGTCGCCATTTTGAAAACGCGATAAAATGGCTAGCCTCGGTTTGGAGGTTCGATTGTGACGTCGGAAATTACTTGAGAGTTCTATAAGAAGACAGCCTCGTTCAGGTCGAAGGCGAAATTAGTGAAATTACGTCATGAATAATGACGTCATTTCGCTCATTTCACAGATTTAAATACACAATTTCGCAGAGAAAAGGCAGAGAAGGTTGGAAAAATGTACTACACACCATTCACAACACTGTGATCTTTCATTTTATGAACAATTATTCCAACCCCGGACTTGTCCTTTAAAGTTTCCACTTGTCGATTGATTTTTTCGCTTTCTTAACATTTCAAGTTAGTATATCCAAAATTGATCTCATTTTGTTATTCTATAGACTTTGTGCAAATGGGTTCTGTCAGTGAAAAAGAACTATAGGAATGTTATTTATCATAACTGGAGACATGCATTTAATGTCATGCAAATGATGTATGCTATGCTGAAGGTTAGTCAATTTGAATATTTCATGATATTAATGTCATTATTTTTGCATTATGATTAGACGTAAATTTGAAACCATACAATTAATCCTGCGATCTTTTAAAATTATAGACAATAGACCTTTTAGCTATTCTAAAAAGGAATCTGAATCGAACGATATTTCTGCAAATTTTGAAAAATTTTCAAATGTGCACAATGTTGATCTAATGCCACTCAATCGAAACTTTCCTATAAGAATGTATAAAATATTGCTCGATCCGGACTTTTTTGTAGAATAGCTAAACAGTCTATTCAGGTGCAGTGGTGCAGTGTGATCAATTTACTTTGAAGCCAGATCAGTCAGGTGGACGGGGTACGAGCGCCAGCAACACCAAGCGTCAGTACAAGGGGTTGCGGACTTGATTAGCGCTTAGCTACGTCTGCGATCCAAGCGCTTGGCACTAAGCACCGCAACTTCACCTTCATCTTCGCATTTACCAGTTTAAGCATCTATTGGCTGGCTTGACTTCCAAGAGGTCTGAAACTGTCTGTCTAAAGAGTTGCTTCTTTTTCATTTGCACTTTGATTACTTGTCAGGAAGAGCGATTAGAAATGAGACAATTTACATTTTGCCCTTTACTTTCCAAATGCTACGTTGGTTTTAAAAGTAGAAAGAAGCAAAAATATGCCAGGACGTTGAATCTATTATTTACAAAAAGGAAATCGGTCATCATATTGTATTCGCTCTGCTAAACAAATTGACTATTTCTAGCTCCAGGCTTTTTCTTATCTTCTAAAGGTCAACCTCCAATACAGAAGACTTGTTCCAAGTCTATTCCGTGATCGATCAGCACTAAAAGAATATAATTACCCCTGCGAATTTTTACCTGCAGGGGTAATTATATTCTTTCAGCGCTGATAGACCACAGATAGGATTGGGAGCAAGTCTACCAATGCAGTAGTTTTGGTCGGTGAACCGGGTGTTTGTTCTACCGGGTGACCCAGAAAAAAGTGACGCAACACAATCTGTTACCGAGAAGTAAGTAGGTGGCCAATTGAAAAGCTTCAAACGTTGTTCTGTCGCTAAAAGACTAACTTTTGCTTTGAGTATTTTTCGAACTTTTTTCGGCACGAAAATTTCCAAAATTAAGGATTTCGAGGAAAAGAGCATGCCTGAAATCCTCAAAAAGTCGTCAAAAACAGGGGATCAATTTACAGCCATTTCAAATCTTCAAAACAACGAGGAGCGTGTTTCATTTCAACCTGGGAATAGGTAACCCAGTCGGAAGTCTTCAGAGCAAGTTTATAGTCCCTAGGTACTTAAAAATATTCTCAGGCAGAATGAAACACGCTCCTCGTTGCTTTGAAGATCTGAAATGCCTTCAAATCGATCGCCTGTTTTTGATGACTTTTTGAGAATTTCAAGCCTGCNAGGGGATCAATTTACAGCCATTTCAAATCTTCAAAACAACGAGGAGCGTGTTTCATTTCAACCTGGGAATAGGTAACCCAGTCGGAAGTCTTCAGAGCAAGTTTATAGTCCCTAGGTACTTAAAAATATTCTCAGGCAGAATGAAACACGCTCCTCGTTGCTTTGAAGATCTGAAATGCCTTCAAATCGATCGCCTGTTTTTGATGACTTTTTGAGAATTTCAAGCCTGCCCTTTTCCTCAAAATGCTTAATTCGGGAAATTCCCGGGCCCAAAAAAATTGCGAAAAATACTCATAATGTAGGCTAGTCCTTTAGGGACAGAACAACGTTTGAAATATTTCAATCTGCCACTTGCTTTAGTTTCTATGACAGATTGCGTTGGGTCACTTTTTTCTGGGTCATCCGGTATAGTGTCCATTTTCTGGTGTTAGAGAGTGTGTGCACCAGGCGAGCGCATTGGTCGCCTACTAAAACTACTGTAATGAAGGTCAGCCTTAAAACTTAGCCAACTTAGATCCCAAGTGAAGGTCAGCCAATTTTCTTCAATAAGCTGCCACAGTTTGCGTAATAATCATACATTCATGCAACTGACTAAATGATTCTCATTTTATTGCAGCATAGCTCAGAATTAGGACATTACTTCACGGAAACCGAAAAGCTCTGTTTAATTGTTGCATGCTTGTGCCATGATCTTGATCACAGGGGAACAAATAATACATTCCAAGTAAAGTACGTAGATTTACGCAGCCGTTTCGTTGTTTTTGTTTTCATACTTTAAATTGCTGAAAATTCCAATTCAATATGTTGCGAAGATATCTGCACGAGGGTGCATTAGTTTCAAGCTTCTCTTCGCACAGATAATTCCTCTCAGTTAATATAGAAACCCTCAGGGATTCTTAAAAATTTCTTTAGTTCAAGCTCATTTGTACTGCCATTAAAAAACTTTCGATTTTTGAAAAATCACCAAAATTTGAAATTTGACTAAAGCTGAGTTCTCCTTGTTGATGTGTTGCATCAAGGATCAATTAGATTTAGAGATGCACTTTTAGAGATTTTCATATCAACAGCTTTCAATTACCAAAACTCTGACTTTCAAAAGCTACCTTGCTTTGAAGCATCCTATTAAACTGCACAGAATTACAAACAGATCTGTATATTTATCCTTTGGAATTCTTCAATATTGTTGACTGTGACAGAAAGGAATCTCATGATCAGGTAAGAATCGCAAGTGGTTATACCGGGTGAGTCAATAAAAAGAATCCCCGTTTGAAAGGTCACGGCTCCCTGAATATCAAGACGATGATATCGACAACCTTCAAAACATGCCCAAAGTCACAAACAAATTTCCCCAACATTTCTGCCTTACACAGGCCTTATAGCAATGACTTCTGCACGCTTTAGCACGTGTTCATCTATCAATCAATCAATCAATCAACCAACTAACCAACTGACCAACTAATCGAAACCTCTCCTTATAAATTTGGAAACATTGTGTTGCTTGCTTGTCATTAGATACTATGTTTGTCTGAAGTTATTTTCCACAGACTGATGTGTGTTTAATTTTTAGGACCGAATCAGCATTGGCCCAGTTATATGGAACATCTGTAATGGAGCATCATCACTTCGATCATTGCATCATGATTCTTAATAGCCCGGTATGCTTGTCTTTTAGTTACCATTGTCCAGCATTCGTTTGCCTAAATTCTGATTGAACTTTGCCACAATTCTTAAATATTGTGTGTTTGTGTAATTTTATTTTAATTCGATTATTTACAATTGCTAACAAATGTATACATTATTCAAACATATCTATACAAGTTAACTAATCCAAAGGAAATACCGGGTGGGCCAAGATAATCTATGCACGTTTGGCAGGCCACAATAAATCGTACACTGGACCGATTTTGAAGATTCATGACTTAATCTTTAGCAGAAAGCCTGAATTAGATTCAAGGATTTTTTGCAATTTTTTTTGTTTTCAGTTTTTAGAGCTAGACGCGAGTTTCTGAAAATGTTCGTTTTCGAAAGCACTGAAAACGATCAAAAATTGTCGATCAAATGTTCTAAAGAATCGAGATGAAAAGACAAAAGGGAAACTTGTTCGTGGTAATTTGAGATTTAGAAATCGATTAATTGTATCCATGAGTTGTATCGATTAATTAATCGATTTCTAAATCCCAAATCACCACGAAAAGTCATCTCTTTGTCCATTCATGTCAAGTATTTAGAAAATTTGATCGACGTTTTTGGATCATTTTCAGTGTTTTCGAAAACGAACATTTTAAAAAACTCGTGTCTAGCTCTAAAAACTGAAAAAATAAAAATTTGCAAAAAATCCTAGAATCTAATGGAGGCTTTTGCTACAGATTAAGTCACGAATCTTCAAAATCGGTCCAGTGTACGATTTATTGTGGCCTGCCAGACGTGCATAGTTTATTTTGGCGCCCCCGGCATATAACTAATAATGATAATAATAATAAACAAAATAAATACTTTCTAAAGTATATAACTACGTTATTAAAACCTTTAAACTTTTCAAATTTTCTGCCGATTTTATTTCGTTTGGCAAGGCATTCCAAATCTGTGGACCAATGGGCTTCAAACTGTTGGACCCAAATTTTGTTTGATTGGGCCTAACATGGGCTAAGTTATTTGGATTTCGTAACGAATGATTTGAAGAACCTAATTCAAAAATTTTCTGCATAAATGGAGGGTTCAAATGATTTAGTGTTTTGAATATTTCAATACAAAAGAGTCTTTGGCGAGCAACGTGCATCGTGCATTTACTCGTGCATTATTAGTTCTGCATTATTCTGCTTGTGAAGCAACGTTTTGTGAGGTGGCTAAACGGGAAAACGTTTTGGCAAGCAGATTGTAAATTTTGAAAAAAAATGTCGCTTGCATTGCCATAGCTTTGAAGTCTGTAATCCGTGCCATCATTCTTTTCACAAGCTTGCCAATGACCTAATTCATTTTTAAAGATGGTGATAACAAAGTCTTATGAATAAAATTTTATTGAAGTAAGTTGAATTATGTTGCAATCCTTAACTTCAATACATTGTCAAATTGTAATTAAATCTGTTGCTGAATATAAGAAGCAATTCAAACTTCGGAACGGGCTATTGTTGCAATGTTTTTAGTTCCTCAGTATAAAAGAGGCTTTTGATGTTTCCTGTTAATGAGTTCATGTCCATATTTTCCCGATAATAAAGAAGGTGCATAAAGTCTCTTCGGAATATGTTTTTAACTGAAAATTTGTTATTTTTTTCAGGGAAATGAAATATTCAAGGGCCTAGCTACTGAAGAATATAATGAAGCCATTCAGATTTTGGAACAAGCGATCCTAGCAACCGATTTAGCCCTGTATTTCAAGTAAGTCATCTGTGTTGCATTGTACCGAGTTGAACGCATGATTTTGTCTTTGCTATCTTTACTACTACCATTACTTTCTACCCCCCTCCTCATCGATCAAATTGGGACTCATAATTTGTAAATTCAAGAATTGGACTAATTTTCCTTTTTTCTGTCGAAGCAATCAATGCTCGGAGACGAGTTACATCGAGAGATTTTCCATTTTATTATCCACGAAGCATGGATTTGAGTCGTTTTGCTATGGGGGTTTGACTTAGGCCATCCGCCATTACCATCGAAATGACTGTGTCACAGTATTATAAGTCGTAGTTAAAGCATCCAGCTCGTTTATCAATAGCGATTAGTCTAAGATGAATTCTAAATCTTTAAGGTTCATGTAAAATTCTACCGGATGCACCAAAATAAACTATGCACTTTTGTTTTGGCAGGCCACGATAAATCGTACACTGGACCGATTTTGAAGATTTATGTAGGATTTTTCGCAAGTTTTTTTGTTCTCAATTTTTAGAGCTAGAAGTGAGTTTCTTAATATTTCCGCTTTCAAAAACACTGAAAACGATCAAAAAACGTCGATGAAGTTTTCTGAAGAATAATGGACAGAGAGAAAACTTTTTCGTGATGATTTGAGATTTAGAAATCGAATGATTGTAATCTGTTGTACAAGAGTTGGTTCTACCTTGGGAGAAATGTAACATTGTTTTCAATGATATAAAAAAATGTCTTTCCTTTTGTAATTTCATTGAATTTATGCTTTGGTGCGGGTTGCGTTCTTGTGTGAAGGGGGTTAAAAAGACAATCAGTGAAGAGTCATGAGACCAACAATTTTCAATTTTGTGACGGCTTGGGGTGGCACTTTATTGCAACTACTACAGAATTTCGCAACAGGCCAATTGTTGAAAAGACGCTGGTGCAGAAGTTTCTTTAGAAAATTTGATCAACGTTTTTTTATCGTTTTCAGCATTTTCGAAAACGAAAATTAAAAAAAAACTCACTCCTAGCTCTAAAATCTGAAAACAAAAAAAAATTGCACAAATCCTAGAAGATTAAGTCATAAATCTTCAAAATCGGTCCAGTGTGCGATTAAGTGCATATTTTATTTTGGTGCAACCGGTTTGACCTATTTCGTTGAATTGAGTGGCTTGTAAGAAGCTGTCACTATTTTGCTATAATTCTACTGTTGGACTTCACAGAAACCTTGAATTTGTTTGAAATTACAGCGTATTTTATATTTCACCTCTTCTGGAGGTGTGACGCCATCAAATTTTTAAATCGTAAACCGGATGAGTGAAAGTCTTCTGCGTGATACCATTTTGTAGACAATCATAACTAAGTTTGTTTTGAAAATTGTTCTGTGATTTCTCAAAAAGTTTCTTGGAAATTGTTCCTTGTTTCTTCAAAAAGTTTAAAATTACGATGGTTTTAAGCATTTTTGAAAATATTTGCTTGAATTCTACAGAATGAAGAAAAACCCTGTAGTTCTGTAAATATTGACAATTTCAGAAAAGTGCATCGTTAGAATTACAGCAAAATAGATAAAGTTTCTTTCAAGCCATTCAATTCAAAGAAATAGGATATAGAATTTTACATCAACCTTTTTAAAGATTTGGAACCTGTGCTGATTGTCTAAGGTGAGACCTGGTGGGAGCCAAGCTTGATACGTAATAATAAGAGTAGTTCATGATTCGTCACGAATAGATATGTTCTTGATTGTTGAGAATTCTAAGAACGGCTACTTTCTTTCCTTTTCGGTGTTTGCAACCTGTCGCATGGTTCATTTTATATCTCTTTAGGAAGAGAACTGCTTTTTTCACTCTTCTCAAGAACAATGAATTTGACTGGAACGATGATCTCCATCGATCATTACTACGGTAAGATTTTTAAACCGACCTGATATGCATGGGCGCTGTGTTTTGCGGAGCGAGGGTTCTAGACAGGGAGCAGTGGCGGCAGCAATTGTTGTTGGTGTCGTTTTCTCATCTGAGGTTCTTGTTGGTCAGCATCATGCGCATATACTGGCCTGGCATCCAATGTGAGATGGATTCTAGCATTTATCAGTATTTAATCGTTTCTTTGTAGCCTTTATTGTTGTTAATTAGTTGTTATACTTGTGTCATGGTCCTTGTAATATTGTAAAGTAGTTCATATGTAATGTATCAAGTATTTGTTCTGTATTAAGTATTAATTGATTATAAAAACAAATTTTAAACATGATTAGCTCCAAAGTGTTGTAAAGATCTGTCCCCTTTACGTTGTTTTCATTGATCTATTTTAAATTGCATACGTTTAGAAACTTATCTCAAAATGGATTAGTTTCAAATGATTTTTCCCGACCCACCTGATGGTTGGAAGTAACGTCTCAAAACAGATAGCTTCTGGCAAAGTTGCAATGAAAAACATGTTGAGCCGATTCCTTCCAAGTTTTTCTATCGATTTTACAGTATGTATAAGATCAGGCACCTACGAATATCTTCGAATCGGTAGAAACGTTATGTCGTACATACACCATGGCTAAAATCAGTTGTTATAAAAAACAACTGCAAAACACGTATTTTAGTGTTCTGTTAAGCAATTTATAGCCACTTTTCTTAGAAGTAGAAATTACTCAATCTATATGATTTAGATGATAAGAAGTCTTGCTTGGTTTGTTATTAGCAGTTATATTATATGATGATTTGATAATTTACTGGAAATAACTTAAGATTATTAACGTATTAATTTGTTTACGTTATTTTTTCGTCTCCCTTTTAGGTCAATGCTGATGACAGCTTCTGACGTATCTGCAATCACAAAACCATGGAATGTGCAGCAAAGGGTATACACTGATATTATTCATTGCTTGGTTCAAAACTCTGTCCTTGGAGGTTACCCACAAATTAGTTAAGGTGCCGCAATAAACCTGTTTTTTAAACTGGTACCTTTCTTTCGGAACTTTTTTATCATCACCCAGAAATGAGAGTACATAACGTGCCAGTTCCTGTTTTTGCATCATTGCGGTATAAAGACATATCGTTGTCAACATTTATCAAGAACAAGGCATTTTGCTGTCTCGTGATTGAAAATCTTTTGAAATATGACACCTTAAAGGGCCTTGGTCAACATCCATGCATTGCGCCCCTTTTCAGCCTTGTTTCCCTGTGATTAGTTTCTGCCAGGCAGAAAAGATGTTACATAACTACTCAATACAGTATTCCGGCAAGAATTTGTGACGGCTGAGAGAATCAAAGCAAACTGGCAAATGTAAACTGTTTTTGAGCCATCAGGGTATCGTAGTTTCTTCTTTTCTTTTGATTGGCCTGTGTAGTTTGTCAGTGGGAGGTGTTGCAGCCGTACGTATTGATAATAGCCGAAGAATGCAAAGGCTCATGGTTAACCAGGGCCCTTTAAAGGGGCTGTACAAGATTTTTGTAAACAGTCGGAAAGTACGGGACAACCCGCGCACGTGACTAAAGCATTGGGTTTTTAATGGCGGCCAGTTTCATCGCAGCTTCTACGAAAGTTTCATTGCAGTGTTTTCTTGTCTCTGCCTATGAAATGTGATGGAACTTTTGATATCTATTAAAACTTTCAAATATTCGGAGTTAGAAAAATAAAGCAAATCCTCCACCAAAGCTTCGATCACCAAGATTGTCGCAGATTCTTTGGATTACTATTCTCTTTGCAAAATCGCCATTAGCTATGCTGTGTTTAGCCTAAACACATTTGATGATTTGACACGCAGAGCCACGCAGAGAGGACGGGTTGTACAGCCCCTTTAAAGTCAAGCTTTTACCAAAGCCTACTTGATAAAGGGCCGACATTCTTGACATCAGTATGGTCGTCACTTTTGCTTGTTGTTTTTATGGTTCATGTTGAAGGTTTTTTCATATTCCATTAAAAATACCCATACCCATGATGGATTACTCTACCTACAAACTACTTAACAATACTACAAGGACGATACCACAAGGAGCAAAAGACTATGATTACCCCCATGGCATTACATAAACAATGTTTAACTGCAAACAATTTTACATAAATGCTACACACAATTAACAAAGAAAAGCGTTAAACACTGTACTGGAGTATGTCTNCCTAAACACATTTGATGATTTGACACGCAGAGCCACGCAGAGATGACGGGTTGTACAGCCCCTTTAAAGTCAAGCTTTTACGAAAGCCTACTTGTTAAAGGGCTGACATTCTTGACATCAGTATGGTCGTCACTTTTGCTTGTTGTTTTTATGGTTCATGTTGAAGGTTTTTTTCATATTCCATTAAAAATACCCATACCCATGATGGATTACTCTACCTACAAACTACTTAACAATACTACGAGGACGATACCACAAGGAGCAAAAGACTATGATTACCCCCATGGCATTACATAAACAATGTTTAACTGCAAACAATTTTACATAAATGCTACACACAATTAACAAAGAAAAGCGTTAAACACTGTACTGGAGTATGTCTAACATTAGATGTCGGGTTGGGGCTGCAAAGAGATGTTTGGAGTTATCGGCAAAACAGAAAACACGTCTTGATCCAAAGCATATTTATTTTTGTATTGAAGGTAGCGCAACTTGTTGCGGAAGAATTCTTTCAACAAGGCGATAGGGAAGCAAAAGAGCTGCACATGACTCCAATGGTAGGTTCACACGACAATGATCTTATGACAATTTTACTTGAGATTAAACATATTGTTTAAATGGCTTACCTTTCTTTTCCATTTTCAGCACTTACAAAAAATAGTTGGTTGTTTGGTTGTTTGAAGGGCTAACTTGGGGCTGCTTTTGATTACGCTACGAGAATTGAGCAGAATGATAAGATTCAATATCATAAAATCATTTGAGTCCCAGATTTGTCAGAGAGACCAAAAGCCTAACTTCCGCTACCCTTTGTTGATTTCTTTCTAAAATGCTTAAAAAACAGTGTCTCTCGTAGCTGATTGGGTAAGTAAAACAGATGAGTATAATAGACTTAGGCAAGCTTCAGTGATTTCGAGGGTCCTCGATTTAACTCCCTTCATTCATAAGGGCAAGCATGATCCTCTTTGACTTTGAATTTGATTAGTTTGTATGACTTTACTGGCGATTACCTGGCGATTTATATATATATTACTTCAACTTTTCCTTCGGCTAACAAATGGTGTACTACAGTTTTTCTGAACGTTATATGATGCTTGACTTTCTTGTTACAAGCAAAAAAGCGAAAATATATTAATTTTAGATTTCAGTATTGGGCGAGTAAACAAAGTTCCCCGTTTGGAATTCCATTGCTCCCTGGATATCAAGGCAATGGTATTGGCAATACATCATACAATAGAGAACATCTTGAAACATACTTCAAACTTTATCTGACTGAAATCAGCCACTCCCTTCTGAAATTTTAAAGGATTGTCTCAGAAAATTCACGCCAAGAAATCTTCAAAACAGGCCGATAATCACGACCAAATTTACTGCCTTAAATCAATGACTTTTACATGCTTTAGGACTTTAGCTCATGTTATCCCTTTGGGAGAAAAGGAGTGTCGTGCCTGGGAGCATAAATGCATTATTCCAGGCGATTTGATCCTCTCAAGTGCACAAACGTATTGAAGTCATTGCTGGTCTTGATTTGAGACCTGTTTTGAAGGTTTCTTGGAGGGGCTCTTGTAGCCCTCATAAGAAATGACGATAATTCTTTTGTTTGTACAAATAATAGCCGGTGTTAGTAAAAACATTACCCCCGTGCAAGATAAGCGAACGTTAGAAGCGGAAGTATAGATCAAATTGATTGTAGTTTTATTTTAGATTTACGTGTAAATTTAGATAGTTTCTTTTCGTTTGTAAGTTTTTTAACAGGGTACATTGTAAAACAGTATAACTGAATGTTTTACCCTGTATAAATATTATAAGATAAGAAAATAAGAATAAGAAATAAGTATCGCATTATCTTAGTAGAGTTTTGATATGATCTCGAAGGGAATATGAGAAAACGATGATTCCAAAAACTTTACGAAACCACACCGTGCCTTTTTACTATCTTTACTATCTAAAGATGTAGGTCACGTTAAACTTTCTCGATAAAATACCTCATTGTTTCAGAACGGAGTGGCCGATCTCAGTCAGGTAACTTTTGAACAAAATTTAACACTTCCACCATTGAATGTTGTATTTGCCAACACTATCGTCGTGGTAATCGGGGAGCAATGGCTTTTCAAACATCTGTTATGATGCATCAAGTACATTTTGAGAAATGAAATTTATTTTCAGGAAATGATGGACAGACAAAAAAAGGATAAATTACCAAAGATGCAGTGTGGTTTTATTAACAATATCTGCCTTCCCATTTACGAGGTAAGCATTATTTTTTTTCTTACCTGCAGAATGTAAACAATACTTGGAATTAAAGCAAGGATTAATAGTTTTCCATTTGAATTGGGATGAATAGAACTTTTTTAGTTGGCGAGGAGCAACTTTGAAGTAAAAAAGATTAGAAATAAGGAGCTGAAAAAGAACGAGCAGCATCGAAGGATGATAAGAAGAGTGTAGCTACATGAATGCAACTGTGAGTGGATATAAACGAGGACCGAATAGGTACCACAAAGCATAGCTTCCAAATCTTTAAATCGGTGTGAAAGGTGGTGTAAAATTCCATGGCCTATTTCTTTGAATTGAACGGCTTGAAAGAAACTTTTGCTTGTTTTCTATAATTTACCGTTGTACTTTCCAGAAATCTCGAATCTTTTCGAAATTACAGTGTCTTTTGCATTTCAGCTCATTTGATGTGACGTCATCAAATTTCTAATCGTAAACCATAAGAGTGATCGACTTTTGCTTGATATCATATTGTAGGCTTCATAAACTAAGCTGGAATTCTTAAGAAAGAATAAAAACACTCTAGTTCTGAAACTATTGAAGATTTCAGAAAAATTCAACGGTAGAAATGATAGCGAAATAGCTATAATCTCTTTGAAGCCATTCAGTAAAAAAAAAAAAAAAAAAAAAAAAAGTACAGCCCCTTTAAAGTCAAGCTTTTACCAAAGCCTACTTGATAAAGGGCCGACATTCTTGACATCAGTATGGTCGTCACTTTTGCTTGTTGTTTTTATGGTTCATGTTGAAGGTTTTTTCATATTCCATTAAAAATACCCATACCCATGATGGATTACTCTACCTACAAACTACTTAACAATACTACAAGGACGATACCACAAGGAGCAAAAGACTATGATTACCCCCATGGCATTACATAAACAATGTTTAACTGCAAACAATTTTACATAAATGCTACACACAATTAACAAAGAAAAGCGTTAAACACTGTACTGGAGTATGTCTTACATTAGATGTCAGGTTGTGGGGCTGCAAAATGTTTGGAGTTATCGGCAAAACAGAAAACAATCCATAACATATTTATTTTGTATTAAAGGTAGCGCAACTTGTTGCTGAAGAATTCTTTCAACAAGGCGACAGGGAAGCAAAAGAGCTGCACATGACTCCAATGGTAGGTTCACACGACAATGATCTTATGATAATTTTACTTGATTAGGAATATTGTTTAAATGGCCTAACTTTTTTTTCCATTTTCAGCACATACAAAAATAGTTGGTTGTTTGGTTGTTTGAAGGGCTAACTTGTGGCAGCTTTTGATTACGCTACGAGAATTGAACAGAATGATAAGATTAAATATCATAAAACCATTTGAGCCCCTGATTCGCCAGAGAGACCAAAAGCCTAACTTCCACTATGCTTGTTGATTTCTTTCTGAAAAGCCTAAAAAGCAGCGTGTCTCGGAGCTGATTGGGTTAATAAAATAGTTGAGTATACTTAATTTAGGCAAGCTTCAGTGATTTCAAGGGCCCTCGATTTAACTCCCTTCATTCATGAGGGCAAGCATGATCCTAAAGCATAAAGCCTCGGTAAATACTCAATTACTGGATCATTTGTTACAGTTTTATCTAGAAATTTTGCCAGTCACATCCATGACACAATGGCTGCTGTGGTCACACTGGACGTTTTTATTTCGTTGTATCTTTTCAAAACAACAAGTAAATTACATTGTGATATTTGACCGCATTTCGTATTCACATACAACGCAGTTTCAGCACTTTAATCCTGGGAGTGGGAGCTTATTCCATAAGAAAACTATCAGATGCAAAACAAGGTCCTGACCTATATTTTAGCGTTGTTTTGGAGAATAAACCGATCGCAGCCTTGCGTAGCTGTCACATGATACATGATATCACTGTGTGACCGGGTGTACTGTTCTATTGCCGTACTTTATTATTGTGATAAAAATTAATCAAAAGAAATTGAACCAATTCATGTCATAACGGAGAAATACAGTGGTGTGACCGAAGCTAATGCCTTTAATCGTGCTGATTGTTGGATTGCGACTGCCCTATTGGGGCCTCTAGTAGCACTGTACGCCGGCGTGGCTCTAGGGGGTCGTTAATAGACAGTGACTTGTCTTATAAAGACCACATGGAAGTGAAACGTGCCATGAAGGAATCAAGGAACCGTTCGCAAAACATTTTCATACTCATCCCTATGTCTGACAATTTTTCTAGGGATTGTTTTTCATCAAAGCAAGTCAAGCGGTCACCAAACAAATTCATTTTCCAGCATCCGTTTTATGGTGACACTTGGAACAATATTTTATTGCTCTTTGACATTGAATTTAACTAGTTTGTTGTATGACTTTTGTTTTCAGACCGAAAGTATTTGCAATTACCTGGCGATTTATGTATATATGACTTCAACTTTTTCTTCGGCTAATAAATGGTGTACTACAATTTTCCTGAACGTTATATGATGTTTGACTTTCTTGGTACAAGCAAACAGCGAAAATACATTAATTTTAGATTTCAGTATTGGAGCGAGTAAACAAAGTTCCCCGTTTGCAATACCACTTCTCCCTGGATATCAAGTCAAGGGTATTGGTAATACATAATACAATAGAGAACATCTTCAAACATACTTCAAACTTTATCTGACTGAAATCAGCCACTCCCTTCTGAAATTTTAAAGGATTGTCTCAGAAAAAGCGAAAATATATTAATTTTAGATTTCAGTATTGGTCGAGTAAACAAAGTTCCCCGTTTGCAATGCCACTTTTCCCTGGATATCAAGTCAATGGTATTGGTAATACATAATACAATAGAGAACATCTTCAAACATACTTCAAACTTTATCTGACTGAAATCAGCCACTCCCTTCTGAAATTTTAAAGGATTATCTCAGAAAGTTCACGCCAAGAAATCTTCAAAACAGGCCGATAATCACGACCAAATTTACTGCCTTAAAGCAATGACTTTTACATGCTTTAGCTCGTGTTATCCCTTTGGGAGAAAAGGAGTGTCATGCCTGAGAGCATAAACACTTTATTCCAGGCGATTTGATCCTCTCATGTGCAAAAACGTATTGAAGTCATTGCTGGTCTTGATTTGAGACCTGTTTTGAAAGTTTCTTGGAGGGGCTCTCTCGATAAAATACCTCATAGTTTCAGAACAGAGTGGCCGATCTCAGTCAGGTAACTTTTGAACAAAATTTAACATTTCCACCATTGAATGTTGTATTTGCCAACACCATCGTGGTGATAATCGGGGAGCAATGGCTTTTCAAACATCTGTTACGATGCATCAAGTACATTTTGAGAAATGAAATTTATTTTCAGGAAATGATGGACAGGCAAAAAAAGGATAAATTACCAAAGATGCAGTGTGGTTTTATTAACAATATCTGCCTTCCCATTTACGAGGTAAGCATTATTTTTTTTCTTACCTGCAGAATGTAAACAATACTTGGAATTAAAGCAAGGATTAATAGTTTTCCATTTGAATTGGGATGAATAGAACTTTTTTAGTTGGCGAGGAGCAACTTTGAAGTAAAAAAGATTAGAAATAAGGAGATGAAAAAGAACGAGCAGCATCGAAGGATGATAAGAAGAGTGTAGCTACATGAATGCAACTGTGAGTGGATATAAACGAGGACCGAATAGGTACCATAAAGCATAGCTTCCAAATCTTTAAATCGGTGTGAAAGGTGGTGTAAAATTCCGTGGCCTATTTCTTTGAATTGAACGGCTTGAAAGAAACTTTTGCTTGTTTTCTACCGGGTGCGCCAAAATAAACTATGCACGTTTGACAGGCCACAATAAATCTTACACTGAACCGATTTTGAAGATTCATGACTTAATCTTTAGCAGAAAGCCTGAATTAGATTCAGGAATTTTTGCAAATTTTTCTGCTTTCAGTTTTTAGAGCTAGGAGCGAGTTTCTTAAAACGTTCGTTTTCGAAAACATTGAAAACGATAAAAAAACGTCGATCAAATTTCAAAAGATCAGCACGAATGGACAAGAGAAAACGTTTCAGGGGGATTTGGGGGTTTAGTACGACCTTTCGTATAGCCGATTACAATTGGTCGATTTTTAAATCGCAAACCACCACGAACAAATTCTATCTTTGTCCATTCATGTCGATTCTTTGGAAAACTTGATCGATGTTTTTTGATCATTTTCAGTGTTTTCAAAAACTAAAATCTTAGGAAACTCGCTTCTAGCTCTAAAAACTGAAAATGAAAAAATTTGCAAAAAATCCCAGTAGCTAATTCAGGCTTTCTGCTAACGATTAAGTCAGAGATCTTCAAAATCGGTTCAGTTTACGATTTATTGTGACCTGCCAAACGTGCATAGTTTATTTTGGTGCACCCGGTATAATTTACCATTGTACTTTCCAGAAATCTCGAATCTTTTCGAAATTACAGTGTCTTTTGCATTTCAGCTCATTTGATGTGACGTACTCAAATTTCTAATCGTAAACCATAAGAGTGATCGACTTTTGCTTGATATCATATTGTAGGCTTCATAAACTAAGCTGGAATTCTTAAGAAAGAATAAAAACACTCTAGTTCTGAAACTATTGAAGATTTCAGAAAAATTCAACGGTAGAAATGATAGCGAAATAGCTATAATCTCTTTGAAGCCATTCAGTTCAAAGAAATAGGTCACAGAATTTTGCACGAACCCTTTTAAAGATTTGGAACCTATGTTGTAACACAATAAAGAAAGCAAAAGCCTCTTTCAAGAGCATGTTGTAAAACCCGGACCCTCAGACCCTAGGACCCCTGAGACCTTTAAGCAGCAAACATGAAAAGGACCCTTAACACCCGAGGGTGATCATCACAGAAAAAAAATAGACCAATGTCATCAAGCTGTGAAACAAGAGGTTGCGCATCTTATGAGTTTCCTCTCTTCCATCCTGCGAACGTTTGCTCGCCACGATGCTGTTAATAATCATGCAGAAAGTTTTAAAAATATCACGATAGGACATACTCCAAATATTCTTCTACATGTTATAAACTCTCTGCATAATTCCTGGCATTGGTTTGAAAAATTGGAAGTTCATGGGATGGAAGAGGGGAAGTTAACGATACACAACTTCTTGATGATGATCCTCTGGTCATCATCAAGTTACGAGTTTATCCAACTGTAAATAAAGTGGTTATTATTATTATTATTATTATTATTGGTGTCAAGGGTCCTTTTCATTTTTAATACTTGAAGGCCCTAGGGGTCTCAAGAGTCCTAGGGGTCTTAGGGTCGTGTTTTACAACTTGCCAAACCTGATTTCATGACTGTTATCCATTACATAAGACTGCGTTCGCAAGATGCCGGCACATTTTGAAAACGGTGAAAAATGTGACGGTAGCAAAATTTAAGCTAGCGTTCACACGATACCGGCAAAATGCCGTTTTCAAAATGTGCTGGTTAGAGTTCCGTTTTCAAAATCTACCGTTTTCAAAATCTGCCGGCAAAAAATGTGCCGTTTTCGTGTGAACGGGATGCCTATCCGTCACATGTTTCACCGTTTTCAAAATGTGTCGGCATCGTGTGAACGCAGTCTAAGAATCAAAACAGCTTGGTTTGAAAAAGGTACGTTCTTATTCCGGTTTTTACTGTATGAGCGATAGATTTTATTTTGTGTCTCGTAGAACCTCGCAACACGGTTTCCAGCGTTAAAAAGCCTGGTAGACGGCTGCGAAGACAATAAATCACAATGGGAGCGCCTTGCGATGGAGCATGATGAGTCTGCTGTTGAAGATGGTGAGAATAAGTCGCGCTGTGGTGGTTTAGTTTTTATTATAGATTCACATATATAGATTATTATATGTTCACTCTCATATTACAGGCAGTGTGCCCATATCAATATCAGTTGCATGCACACTCGTTGAAACTGCTGACAAAATGCTGACATGCATGCAGGTTTCGGATAATTTGATGGCTTTAGACTGCGTCTGTTTCAAACTAATCACATGAAACACTTTCGACTTTAGACTGCGTGAGAAGTCATCCAATACTCAACCTCGTATTCGCATGAAAGCTGATCACATGAGTCACGCGAATATATAGGAAAATATCACATGTTTGCGAAATATCCCCCTTGCAGCATGCTACTTACATGGACAAATTGCCTTTAAAATCACAAGCTCTAATGCACAGTTGATGTGGGTGGCCTATATTATAACCCAAATCACATTCTTACGTGATGTGTTGTTTTCTGCTCCAAGGGATTTAGATGAGGACTTCATAATTTTGCTCTTCGTTCGTTTGTTTTCGTTACCTCAAAACGTCAAATATGTAGTTGCTTCAAAACATCACTTCTGTTGTTCTCCAGCAATGTGAAAATTTAGTAGATTTTCAAAGAAAGGATTCTAACGTTGTATTTATGTTTTTTCTGCATTCTTAAAAGGGTTAATAATGTTGTTCGTCTATGAGACAACACTGTCAACTATTTTAAAGTACAAGTCCGGGGTTTCTACAATTAATGCCAAAAAGCAACCTTACCAACTGCCGAACACTAATTGTGAGTTCTTTCCAAGTTTTGAGATCTCTTTCTGTTGTAAATTCGCACAACATTTTTCGTAAGTTAAGCCCAATGTCGTCGCCATTGTGTAAAATGGCGATAAAGTGGCTAGTCTCGATTTGGAGGTTCGATTGTGACATCAGAATATCGAAAAGTACTTAGGAGTTTTGTAAGAAAACAGCCTAGTTCAGATCGAAGGCGAAGTGGGCGAAATGAGGTCATAAATAATGGCGTCATTTCGCTCATTTCGAAGATTGAAATACGCAATTTCGCAGAGAAAAGAGAGAGAAGGTTGGAAAAAAGTACTACACACCATTCTCTACATTGTAATCTTTCATTTTATCAACAATTATTCCAACCCCGTTGTCCTTTAAGAATGTAGCTAAACTTTGAATACGAAGCTGGGAACCTTGCTTTCAAACATTGCTTGATTTTGACAATGCTGGAGAACAATAGAAGTGCTGTTTTCGAAGCAACCACTTATTTTGCCTTTCCTCTGCCATAAATCCGCAACCACTCGTCATATTGACTCAAATGAGGTCTCAAAACCTACGTTGAAGTTAACCTTTGCAACTGTGTAAAAACAGAGACAATTAATGCTACACCTCCTCCACAGCAGCCACACAAACAGGGCGTAATTCGTTTAGGACACCCTTTATTTTGGGGGCTACTACTTTGGCCGGCCCGTCATATATTGGATTTCTTCATTTCATTTGATAGTATTATGCTCTGTTTTTATTTCTAACCTACTCTAACTATTTTTTTTCAGGTAAAGAGAGCAACAGCGTCTAACAACGCTGAAACCAGACAATCCAATCCGTTAGTTAGGAATGTACTATGCCTCTCAATATGTATATTTCATGCCAAAAAGTATTTAATATATTTTCCTATTTAATAGTTAAGTGCATGAGCTAGGTCATTAGAGGCTGTTGAGCTTTTGGAATTTTGTCGCGAAGTCATGTTACAAAGAATGGAAATTGACCTTGGAACAGGGACCAAAGATCTGACTGACAAAATCACCGACAGTTCGACTCCAGAGTATCCCAGACATGTGGACTGTCTTTCCGGACCAATAAATTCTGGCATCTTATTTCTGTAATTTGTCTACAATGTTCTGGACGACCTTTAGTAAAAGCTCTATTAAAGTGAATAACCTGAGTTAAAAAATGAAATCTCATAGGTTTGAAAATATCTTAGGGTCTGTATGGGGTAAAATGGGTAGGCTGGAGTAAAATGGGTAATGTTGATTGCAAAAAACAGGAGATCAATCAACATCCAATGCTTCAAGGAGGGTAGTTCCAGCAGATTTAAGCTAGAGAAAATCTGTTCACGAAAACTTTTACAAAGTTATTGTCATTTTTTGCCTTTTCCATTTTACCCCAAATTTACCCATTTTACCCTAGTGGACCCTATTGAATTTGACAATCAAACCATGGGTAGACACTGCTGGTGTGCTTCTATGGAGGAGCGCTGCAACTGATGTGTACCTGCGGATGAATAATTACTATAGTTCTACGGAGGAGATGATACGTTAGCTCCTCCATAGTACTAAATAATGTTTTCCTCCTCAAAGGAACAACGTTGTGGGAATCAAGCACAACTGCGGCGTCTAACTACCGATGATCAAACACGTGGGGAAAGAGGACGAAACAGCGAAACGTTTGGTGAAACAGCGTGGTTTGGTTTCTTTTTCCTATTCATAGAACCGCGCCATATAGCCCAGGTCATGTGCTGCATGCCCGGGGGCCTGGGGGCTTGTGTAATTTAGGAAACCCTATAGAGGGCTTAAAAAGAGAGGAGGCTTATTAGAGAAGGGTAGCATTGGTTTCAAATCTTTTGGAAGGTTGGTGTAAAATTTAGTGACGTATTTCTTTTAATTGAATGACTTTAAAGAAACTTTAGCTATTTCTCGACGATTCTACCGTTAGACTTTAATGAAATCTGCAATATTTTTCGAATTAGAGTGTTTTTCTTCTTTGTCAAGAATTCAAGAAAAATTTTCAAAAAAACTTAAAACCATCGTAGTTTCCAAACTGTTTGACACAACATGAAATAATTTCGAAGAAAACCATAGTTCATGGATGTCTACAATTTGGCATCAAGCAAAAGTCTGTCACTCTTCTGGTTTATGATTTAGATATTTCATGACGTCACAGCCTCAAATGAGTTTAAATGTTAGCTACGGTGTAATTTCGAAAATATTCAAAACTTCTGAAAAGTCCAACGGTAGAATTATAGATAAGTATCTAAAGTTTCTTTCAAGCCATTCAATCAGAAGAAATAGGTCATAGAATTGTACA